>JAGFNQ010006540.1:0-14108 GCA_024364735.1 Boesenbergia rotunda | reverse complement strand
CTAAGCATGGTATATTGCAGAAAAAAAATAATCAATCAATCAAGCAATTTAAATCAAGAATAACATGTTTATCTAATAATAAAATAGTTTTCAGTTTGGCTCCCCCTGGACTAAAGCCACGGTGATGGTTGGGCAAGATGTGAATCTTGTCCTTGGGGATCCAATACTGATTTGATCCAGTAGGTTGGTTCAGGCACAGTTTAGGTACCCATGCCTGAATTTTTCTTCTGGACTGATTCAGTACAGTCAAATATGATCTTTGTCGGGATTGGTTCGGTAGCCAGTTCGGATCGATTTAGAACTGATTTCTGTTTTCCAAGGATCATGTCCAAGACCCTTGGAACCAGATGTAAATCGTTCTAAAGCTGTTCTAAAATCCTTAACCTGAGTTTTCAGGGAGGAGTTCTCCTTTTCAAGTTTTTCAACTTGAGTAGGAGTTCCTTCCTGAACCTTCTCGGTTAAGGGTTTAGAGTCAGCTCCCTCCTTCAGGAGTTTTACTTCCTGTCGGAGGGTTTCGACCCGGAGTTTGGCTTTGCCAAATCTCGAGAAAGAAAAGAAATCAATTCAGTTAACTGTAATCTATTAAAACCAGTTACCTTAATTTCTCCGTCTTCTGTGAAGGTCAGCTCGCCGTCCTCTTGTTCTGATTCTGATTCTGTCTCGACTTTATCTGAGGCGGTCAGAGCTAGGAGGTTGGACTGGGGTGCCTCTTCTTCTTCTTCTGAGGAAGACTCGTCCCAGGTTGCTTGCAGTGCCTTCTTTCTTCTCGGCTTTTTAGTCTCCTTTAGGTTAGGGCATTCTGACTTGTAGTGGCCCTTTTCTTGCACTCGTAGCAGGTCACATTGGGCTTGTTTGCTGGCTCAGTTGGTTCATCCTTTCTTCGGCCGGTTTTCGTTTGTTGGTTCGGTTCTTCAGCTCCTTGTAGTAGCTTCGAGCGAGCCGGACCAGCTTAGTTTGATCTCTATCTTCTTCTTCTTCTTCTGAGTCTGAGTTAGATTCGGTTTCAGGTTCAGGCTTCTTCTTCGTTGTTCTTCCAGTCTTGCCTGCAAGAAAAGCAATACCTTTCTCAACTATATTGGTGTTAGTTTGTTCGTGCAGTTCTAGTTCAGAAAATAATTCGTCTAATTTTATTTTAGAAAGATCCCTAGAGACCTTGTATGCATCTACCATAGATGCCCACAAGGTGTTTCTAGGGAAGGCGTTTAGAGCATACCTTATTAGGTCACGGTTTTCAACCTTGTGACCTATTGTGTGAAGACCGTTCATTACCTCTTGGATTCGAGCGTGGAGCTGGGCTGCTGTTTCGTTGTCGGCCATCTTGATAGTGTAGAGTTTATTTAGTAGCAGATCTCGCTTGCTGATCCGAGTATCTGATGTCCCTTCGTGCAGCTTGATCAGTTTTGTCCATAGCTCCTTTGCACTATTGAAGGGGCCCACGCGGTTCAGCTCTTCCTTTGTCAGCCCGCATTGTAGGATTTGTGTCGCTTTTGCGTCGGCTTCTATCTTGCGTTTAAGGGAGTTGTCCCATTCGGAGTAGCTTTGTGGTTGTCCTTCAGCATTTCGGGGGATCTCCAGACCGGACTGGATGATGATCCACATATCCACCTGAGTTTTCAGGTGGACCTCCATACGACTTTTCTAGTAAGAAAAGTCTTCTCCACTGAAAAGTGGAGATCTGGCGGTGCTGAATCCCTCTTGCATGACCATTGGATGTATAACAAAAAAACTAACAGAAGAACAAATTTTCCAAGACTAGGTCTTGGATTAGTAGTGCTGGATTAGGAAATAAAATATCGAGGGGTGTTGCACCAACCTCGATTAACAAAAAAAATTGAACGAGAAAAAAATATTTAAAAAAAAAATTCGAAAATCCGAAAAGAAATTTTCAAACTGGTGGTTGCACCAAGTTTGAATAACCCCGCTCTGATACCACTTGTTGGATCGTGAAAACCGATAGAGGGGGGGGTGAATATCGGAAATCGTTCTTTTTCGGAAGACTAAGAGTAAGTGCACAGCGGAAATAAAGATGAGAGACACAGCACAAAGACACAGTGGTTTTTACTTGGTTCGGAGCCTGTGTCGACTCCTACTCCAAGGCCCACGGTCGTTGACCGTTTACTTTGGGCAATTCTATATCAGGCGCAAATAGTTTACAGAAAGTTATTACAGAATTTAATACAGTAAACTTAAATAGCTCTTTTTACCGACGTCCGAGGAAGATCGACTTTTTCCGGAGCAGCAGGACGTCGTCGGCTCGAGTTGGGA
Source organism: Boesenbergia rotunda (assembly GCA_024364735.1). Taxonomy (NCBI): domain Eukaryota; kingdom Viridiplantae; phylum Streptophyta; class Magnoliopsida; order Zingiberales; family Zingiberaceae; genus Boesenbergia; species Boesenbergia rotunda. Next base: position 11,843 of record JAGFNQ010006540.1, on the reverse strand, counting down.
GGATTCCGGGGTGAAGCGCGAGAGCAGAAGAGCGTGGAAGCTTTGTATGGAAGTTGTTGTTGAAGCTTGGGGTCGAGGGGTGCTATTTATAGCACCTAGGGCGCCCTGGACGTCGGGGGCGCCCTGCCACGTGTCAGCCGATCCGGATTTAGCTCAGTCAACAGTTATCCCATCCGAATAGGGATAAGTTTGACTCTGGGGGCGCCCTGGTCACAGAGGGCGCCTTGGCTGACTTCTTCCACGCAGAAATCACGGCTGTGGATAAAGATGAAGCTTCGCAGACCTGGGCCGAAGGCGCCTTGGCTGCTGAGGGCGCCCTGGCTGCTGAGGGCACCCTGGCTGCTGAGGGCGCCCTGCCCAGTAAGCAGCCGAAGCCCTTTTTGCTTCACTTGGTTCTGGTTCACCTTGGGGGCGCCCTGGACACTCAGGGCGCCTTACTCAGCTGCTGCCTCACTCCTTTGAGGCTCTCTGAGTTGTAGACACACGTTCCTTCGGTCCTGCATTCAGGGTTAGTCCAAAACACAATAACACAATTAATTATTTATTTATTTTATACAGCCTTAGCTGTCTTGGTTCTGACTTTGGTCTCCGAAATGGAGTCCTAGGTCGAACCGACGCCTACTGTTCCCTCGACGGGGAACGCGTCCTCACCTACTCCTCTCGGGAGAATTTACCTGATGCCAACCGCTCCCTTGGTTGGACTTTTGCCTGACGGTCCTTTGTCAGGGCTTGGATGTCGAGCTGTCCTTCGCCCGGTGCCTAGCAGTCCTTCGCTAGGTCTTTTGACTCTGGCATTCCTTCGCCAGTGCCTAGCAGTCCTTTGCTAGGGCTTTTTGCCCTGGCATTCCTTCGCCAGTGCCTAGCAGTCCTTTGCTAGGGCTTGTTGCCCTGGCATTCCTTCGCCAGTGCCTAGCAGTCATTCGCTAGGGCTTTCACTGCACACTAGATTAACTTGTCAGAAAACAAGAAGGACTTAACTTTTGACCTATGTTGCCATTATCAAAACACAGGTTTGACTTGGGTGCATTCTGCACCAACACCTAGCAGCCCTTCGCTAGGTCTTGGGGTTTCGATATCTAGCAGCCCTTCGCTAGGTGCCTAGCAACCCTTCGCTAGGTCTTAAGGTTTCGATACCTAGCATCCCTTCGCTAGGTGCCCAGCAGCCCTTCGCTAGGTGCCCAGCAGCACTTCGCTGGGACTTAGGGTTTCGATGCCTAGATTAACTAGGACTTTTCTTCAGCTTAGTTTACTTCTCCTTTGCTCCCCTTTGTCTGTTCATTGTATCATTGACTTAAGTGTATTGTCTAACATTAAAACACTTAAAGGAGAACATCATTAATGCAAGTTGCACCATCAAATTGCTCTTGAAAAATAAACTGAATCTGTGGGATCGTTGTAATCGATACAGGGGAGGGGTGAATATCGATAACGTAATTTTTTTCAAAAATACGGAGTTAAACGTAGCAAAAATATGTAAATCAAACACGGCTAACGTGCTTTCTTTTTTACTTGGTTCGAAGTCTATAACGACTCCTACTCCAAGGCCCACGGTCCTTGACCATTTATGTTGGGCAATTCTATAATTCAGAAAATGCTTTACAAGTATATGAACTTAAGTATAGAACATAAATTAAAGCTTTTATACCAACAACACTTAAGTAGAAATCCTGATATTGTCGAAGCAGCGTGTCCTCGATCTTGAACGTTATCGGCACAGAAGGCATGAGAATGGAAGCTTGTTGTAGCGCGTTTAAGTGCTTGAGTTGTTGTTTTTATAGTAGCTTCTCGGGCGCCTGATGGCTCTTGGGTGCCTGTCACATCACCCGATTTGTCCGCATCCTTATCCGAAGATTCAACCAACACTTATTGCTATTCTTGGGCGCCTAGGGCAACTGAGGCGCCTGTGAGCTCACAGGCACCTGGTAGCTGACGTGGAGCATCCGCTGGAAGAACCCCTTTTGGGGCGCCTGACACCATTCAAGTGCATGGGTTCTCGGGTGCCTGAACCCTTTTAGGCGCCTGGTATCGCAGCAACCCACTTCTGTCAACCTGCAACCAGGGTTAGTCCAAGAACATAATAATATAATTAATATTCATGAAATAATAGTCAGAGCTATCTTGGTTTTGACTTTGAATTTGAAAATGAAATCCTAGGTCGAACCGATGCCTACTGTTCCCTCTTCCGAGGAACCTGTCCTCACCTACTCCTCTCAGGAGAAGTTATCTTTTGTCAACCGACTCCTCCAGTTGGACTTTTGCTTGGCCTCCGAGACTCTCGGATCTCAAGACGTCCGTAGCTCGACTCGTCTTTACTTCTGTCCGCAGTCCTCGCTTGGCTAAGTCTCTTGCCCGATCTTTCGGATAAGGTCTTCGGTGCCTAGTCCCCAACCAGGTCTTCTTGCCCAATTCATCAAACTAGGTCTTCGTGCCCAACCCTCGGTCAGGTCTTTGGTGCCCAGCCCTCGACCAGGACTTCATGTCCAGTCCTCGACCAGGACTTCATGCTCAACCCTGCAGGTCAAGACTTCATGCCTAGCTCAACTAGGACTTTCTTGCACACTTAGTAGAATCATCAGATCACAATATAAACTTAACTTTGAACCCTTTACTATTATCAAAACCAAGTTCGATCTGATACTTTCGGCACCAACATAATCTTTTATCTTTCTAACAAAGATAGAGGTTAGTCTAGAAGCAAAACAATAACATAAAAAAATAATAACAGAAACAAGACAAGGGGCATAACCAGTTACTTAGCTTGCAACCAGGAAAGTTGCTAATTCAAGGCAAATAATAGTTCATTCTCCAGATATACTCTTTGGGGCGGAGAAGCCTCTTACACAAAGTAGAACTTAGAGAAAAAGAAAGAAACTATTATAGAATTTCATGTTCAGTTGGAATGTTCAAATGAGTTGAGTTCAGGCGTCTATTTATAACCTATGTGAAAGTTTATCGAAGTGCTGACATGACGCTTCTTAGGCACCCAAGTGCACACAGGTGCTTGACACGTGGTCAAGGTTTATCCACATCGCAATGGTCGTTAAACGACTAGTTCTTGATAATGTTTGGATACATGGCCACCCGAGTCAATTCGAGCGCTCGGGAATATGGGCGATCGAGTCCAATTGGGTGCCCCCAATCACAGGCGCCTGAGTTTGGTTGGTCAACAACTGGTTGACTAGCCTTCTAGTGGGTCTTTTGGGTGATTTCGAGCCATCCAGAGTTGGGCTCACCCGAACCCTTCTCCAGCCTTTTCCTCGAGCATGCTTTCTCCCTGCTTCTCATCCCTCAGACATCGACGTGTTCTTCTCACTCGACAGGCATACCCTTCTGTAGACCTCCGCGTCTCTTGGATGCACCGAGCCTGTCGGCTCCCTTCTCGTGACATTCTTCTCCACCGTTGTGTCTTCCGCTCGACTTCTTGTGCTCCTAAGCTCCTGCACACTTAGACACAGGGATCAAATACCAATAGGACTTAACTTTGACTCAGTTGACTATATCAAAACTTACCCAGGATACTTAAAATCTCCTCGTTTTTGATGTACATCGACTCGAGTTAAGTTAGGGTTAACCACAAACAAAAATTAAAAAAAAGTGATAAGATTTGCAATTTAATGTGATAAAATTTACAATTTAAACCTTCTCTTAACATAAATCCTATCTCTCCCCCTTTAATTACATCAAAAAAAAACAAGTTAATGACCTTTCAAAATTCGATTCGAGAAAAATTGTAGAAAATTATCCATCCATTCAAAATTTTCAAAAATTTATTTGAGCATGTCAAAGCAAATATTTAGTTTCTAAAATATTTAGTAGGTCAAAAATCGGTCTGAGAGTAGTTTGGAAATTATCACGTATTCAAAAAATATTCAAATTTTTGAAAATAATTTATATAAATTTATCTCTTATTTAAAAAAATATTTAAATTTTTGCCCAAGTGAGAAAATTGTCAGGTTCATCAGTGTAAGAATTTTCAAAATAAAATAAATTTTTTAATTATAAGAAAATAATTTTAAATTCAAAATTGATAATTTTGAAAAGATAATATTTAAAATTGGGTTTCAATTAAAAAAATTTGAAATTTTTTTGTAACGTTCAAAAGATAGTCTATAGATCTTGAAAAATTAGATTTTTCTTAAATTAATTTTTAAGTATTTTTAAAATTTTAAATTAATTTTCAAATAAAAATTCATAAAAAAATATATTTACGGAAAAAAAATTGTATATGTAGATAAAAGTGATGTTTATCACGAAAAAAATTAAAACTAAATTTTCTGAAAAATAACTATTCATCAAAGATTTCAAAAGGATGGCAAATAAAGTATAAATTTACAAGCTAACAAAAAAAACTAACAATTTAATACAGATTTTAGAATGCAAAACAAGTTCCTACCAATAGGATTTATCAAATATTTCATGGGAATATAATTTCTAAGCACTTTTATAATTTGACTCCTATGGTTCCCTATATTCCAATTAAGTTTTCAAAATACTGAATATTTGAATTTCGAAAACGATTTGAGTTTTTACAACCATTGTTATTTTCCAATTTCTTTGTTTGAGCCTTTAATTTCTCATTTCTAATTTCAATTTGTCAAACATTTCTAAAGGACATGCAGAAGCTAACTTTCTTTTCAATTCTTCATTTTTAAATTTCATCTTATATAAGGATTTGATCATTACATTAATTCCATAATAAAGATGATCGGGAGGTAGAAGACATACTTCACTTACCATATCATGTTTGAAATCCGAAGCTCCTCCTTCGTCGCTGCTTTCTTCTGATGTGGTTCCCCCTCATCTATGCTTTCTTCTTAGTGGGTGACCATTAGTGCTAGTCCGGTATGTTTCTTGAGATTGGACTCATCTAATGATTATTCGTCCCATGTGACCTTCAGGTTCTTATGTCTTGACTTGTTTACCTTTAGTCTTGGATAGTTCTTCTTGATGTGCCCTTCTTCCTCATAATTATAGTAGTGGATCTTCCTTTGCTTTAGGAAATATCTCTTACCCTGCACTTTATTAAACATTTTAGATTTAAAATATTTAGATAGTTTTCTTACCATATATGATGTTTCTTCTTCATCTATTGAGGATTCCTCCTCATGCTGAATCTTCCTCGTGCTTAGGGTGATGTTATCCATTTTTGAATTCTTTCACATGCACTTAGACTCATGAAGTTCTAAATTTGAAAATAATTATTCTAAGGTACTTATCTCAAGATCCTTAGAAATGTAGTATGGATCGATTACGAAAGTCAATCCGGGGCCCTCGGGAAGGCATTTAAGGCATACCTTTGTGTGTCGTGACTCGTTACTATTTCTCCAAGGTTCTTAAGTCCCATGATAAGCTCTTTGATTTTGGCCTGCAGTTGAGCAAATGATTCTCCTTCTTCCATTTAGAGGTTGCTGAGTTGATTGTGGAGCATATCTCATTTTGCCAGCTTGGTTTTAGAGGTACCTTTGTGAAGCTCTAGGAGCTCTTCCCAAAGTTTTTTTTTTTGCTGATTTGTAGGTTCGGATGCAGTTGACTTCTTGTGTTGGTAGAATGGTTAGCAAATAAAATTTTACTTTACCGTTTGCCACAAACTCTGCTTGCTTCTTCTTTGTCCACAAGTGTTCTTCTTTGTCCTTACCGTCATCGTCTTTGGGAGCATCAAAACTATTTTTCATGATTAGCAATAATTCAAAATCAATTTTAAAAATTACCTTTATTCATTTTTTCCACATAGCGAATTCCCTCTCGAATTTTGGTGGTTGATGACTGGTCAAATCATTTTATATTTGTTTTAGTTAGTCGTTAGTTCTTCTAGAGTGTCCTTGCTCTGATATCATTTATTAGAATCGTAGGGTCGACATGAGGGGGGGGGGGGGGTGAATTGCTCCTGAAAAATAAACTGGATCTTTTGTCTTGCTAACAAAAATAGAGGTTAGTCTAGAAGTAAAATAATAACATAAATAAATAATAACAGAAATAAGACAAGCGACACAACCAATTACTTGGTTGGCAATCAGAAAGGTTGCTAATCCATGGTAAATAATAGATCGTTCTCCAGATGTACTCCTTGGAGTGGAGAAGCCTCTTACACAAAGTAGAACTTAGAAAAAAAAGAAAGAAACTATTATAAAATTTCGTGTTCAGTTGGAATGTTCAAATGAACTAAGTTAGGGGTCTATTTATAGTCTCAATGAAAGTTTATCGAAGTGTTGATGTGGCACTTCTCGGGCGCCCGAGTGCACACGGGCGCCTGACACTTGGTCAAGGCTGATCCATGTCGCAACAGTTGTTAAACGGTTAGTTCTCAATAAAGTTTGGACACACGGGTGCCCAAGTCAATTCGGCCGCTCGGGACTATGGGCGCCCAAGTCCTACCGGGCGCCCCAAATTCACGGGTGCCCGAGTTTGATTGGTCAACTTCCTAGGCTCCTAAGTGTTGGAAGCAATCTATGGTCCAGAGTGACCATGTGTTTTGATATTTGGGCAAAAGGTTTAAGTTAGGTTAGGTTCACCCTTGTATTTGATATGTGTATTGTTGGAAGTCGGATGGCTAGAGAGGGGGGGTGAATATAGCCAATCACTTGAACTTTAGCACTTATCAAAAATTTTGCACTTAAACGTTTAGTAGCACAGCGGAAGTAATAAAAACAGAGTATGCAAAAAATCAAAACCCTAAATTATGAGCAAACACAAGAACGCTAACAAGAGGATTTACAAGGTTCGGGGATAACTTGCCCCTACTCCTTGGCGTACCCGTAAGGTGGGCGATCCCTTGATCGTCGCCAGATCAAGCCCCGGAAGATCCGGATAGAAAGCAACCTCCTTCTCGGTGGAGTAACCTCTCCACAGCGTTTCAATCAAAGATATAGTTTTAAGCACAATAAAACACAAGAAAGAACTTACTTAGCACTTAGCACAAACAAGAACACAGCAAGCTTCTCCCGAGCTCCACCCAGCGACAATCTCACGCAAGAACTCTTTCTTCATGTCTTCTTGCTGTTGGACTCAAAGCCTCTTGTTCCTTCCTCCAAGCGCTCAAGTAAGGGATGGTTGCTTCACTGATTGCAGTTGCTTGCTCAAGATGATAGAACTTCAGAACGCACAAGCAAAGTGTGGAGAACACAACTGCGCAGCAAGAACTCAAGACAGAAATCGCTTCAAAAAAACTCTCCTATGCACTTCTCTTCTACGCCCTTTTGTTTCTCCACAGAGCACCAGGTGACACCATCTCACTGCAGCCTCCAGCTACTCTCCTGCAACCACCAGCCACCACTGAGCTCTTCTGGACTCCCTGAGCTTCCCTCAGACCAGCCCCAGTCAGTAGCTCCAGCCGGCGCCAGTGTCCGTTGCAACCTGAGATGGAAAACGGACAAACCTGCTCCAAGGAAAGGCCTCCATTGACTCTCCTTGAGTGTTTGAATCCTTCCCTGTCACCTGCAACTCAATCAGAGTGTTAGCATAGCATATCAAGCAGAAAATCGTGTATCAGATGTTAAGCGCAGAGAATCAGATACTTTCAGACTCGATCAGAGCGTCTGACAGTGCATTTTGAATTAAAGTGATCGATCACCGGACCGATCCAGGGCTTGTGGGTCGGTCACCAGACCGATCCACCGCTTTGCTGGGACTCCCAACTCTCACGGTGACACAAGCCTGATCGGTCACCAGGCCGATCAGAGTGAAGCCTGATCGGTCACCAGACCGATCAGGCAGCTCCCTGTCCGATCAGGCTCAAGCCTGATCGGTCCACGTCTGAGTGAACAGTAACCGCGGAAATCAAATCCTAAGTCGTAGATCGGTCACCAGACCGTTCAGGAGCTGATCAGCGGGGGAACTCAACTCACTGAGTGCTCCCTGATCGGTCACCAGACCGATCAGAAGCAAGGCAGTGAGGAAGCTGCCTGCTCCCTGATCGGTCACCCGACCGATCAGGAGCAAAGCAACGAGGTAACGGCCTGCTCCCTGATCGATCACCAGACCGATCAGGAGCCACACAGTAGGTTCCCAACCTCACTGTGCGCTCCCTGATCGGTCACCAGACCGATCAGTCATTGCTGGATCGGTCACCAGACCGATCCACGAAGGAGTAGCGGGCCAACTTCCCTGATCGGTCACCAGACCGATCCAGGGACCCAACCCTAGACTTCCAAGCTAGGGTTTCATCCAACCTAACCCTCCAAGCTAGGACTTCTTCACCTAACCCTCCAAGTTAGGACTTTTCGCCTAGCCCTCCAAGCTAGGACTATTCACCCAACTCTTCTGAATTAGGACTTTTCCAAACCTAGCCCTCCAAGCTAGGACCTAACCCTCCAAGCCAGGACTTTTTCACCTAACCCTCCAAGTTAGGACTTTTCACCTAACCCTCCAAGTTAGGACTTTTCACGTAGCCCTCCAAGCTAGGAATTTTCACCCAACCCTTCCGAATTAGGACTTTTCAACACCTAGTCCTCCAAGCTAGGATTTTTCACACCTAACCCTCCAGGTTAGGATTTTCCAAAACCTAGCCCTTCAAGCTAGGATTTTCCATACAATGCGTAATCCCCGATCAGGACTTAACCATAATCATAATCATCAACCTAAACTAAAATCGGTGTCAACACCAAAACAACAATCAGGGTCAGACTGCATCAACAATCTCCCCCTTTTTGTTGTTAGACAACCCGATTTTATGTTTAGGGATTCCGAGTCAATTTTCTCAAAGTCAGAATCAGAATCATAGGGGAATCAGGATCCTCCCCCTACAACATAATCATCCTAAACTTAACCAACCACACTCTCCCCCTTTGTCGAACACCGAAAAGGGTCTAGAGGGGCTGTTAAGTTTAACTATACTCCCCCTCAACCCTAGGGGTATCCCAAAACAACAAAGATATGATTGATTTATTTTGATAAACATATGAACACATATGACAAAGATAAGGCATGGCAAAACAAGCATATGTATCATACGGGCAAGACATCATACGCAAAATCATAAGCATGCATAATAGGGCATACATGCAGATATCACCATATAAACCACTAATAAGCAAAAGATGGCAAGATATACATCAAAAACAGCCATAGTGGTAAAACACAAAACATCCAGACAAATAGTGCGATGCAAGTCAATGCACCAAAGTCAATATCACGCCATACCAGGCAATAGTCAGGACGGACAGATCCATCAAATAGTGAGAAATCACCAAATAAGAACAAAGTGCCATCAATCGTCATCAAGCGTTAGGAGGGGGGTCATCGTCCTGCATGGGGTCATCCATCGTGGCGTCATTAGGAATAATAGACCCCGGTGCAGCACTGGCAGAGGGTGCACCTCCAGGAAATGTGTGGCGACGCCACTCATCGTACCATGTCTGCTGCAGCGCACGAACCCCGGAGACATCAGATTCCACTGCGGTCAGTCTGCGGTCGAAAGATCTGAACCCCGAACGGACCTCCTCTCGATGAAGCTCTCGCAGATGAAGATCATACTGGATCGTCTGATCCAGCTCGGAAATCTGCCATCGTAGGTCCGGCTCGGGCTCATAGTCGTAGTCATCAGCAGCAGCAGCAGCGGGAGCCTCCTGAGGTGCAGCAGCATCTGCTGGTACCTGAAAGTGTGGACCTCCAGGAAGCTCGCCAAGTCCCCTCCCGTCCTTCCAAACCAAAACCCCATCGCGATCCCGTATGATGATGCCGGACTTGGCAAATGCCCGCCGGCCAAGTCTGCAATCCTGTCGGACCATGGGCACTGTCCTGCCCTTGGTGACATCAACACCTACTGACATAAGCCAGTCGGTGATGACATGACCAAATGGCATATAGACTGTGCGGCGGCTCGGCTCTCGATAGGATAAAATGGACTGAAAGATGCTCTCCATGATATCGAAGTCCATCTGGCGGTGCATGCCATAGAGCATCAAGCAATGATAGGGTCGGATCTCGGCTAAGGGCTTTGAAGTGATAGGCAAGATGCAATTTGTGATTATCTTGAAGAGGATGTAGTCAACAGGAGAGAGACGGAGTGCTGCAAATGTCGGAAAATCAGGACCCAACTCATCAAGCCCGGCTGGGCGAGGATGGCCAAAGAAATGCTGATAGATGGAGTCGGGGGTGACGCCCGCAAAAGGAGCCAATAGAGGATCAGGGAGCTCGGGATAGATCGAATACAGGTTAGGCGATCGTCGACCGCCTAGGTACTCCGCTAGAATCTCATAAGAGAAATCAAGATTTCTCTTTGCGACGCGAGTGGTGAATTCTAAGCCTCCTTGAGGCCCTTGTTGAAGATTGTTGTAGAACTCTGAAACAAGATCATAATTGATAGTCCTTTCAAGAGAAAGAAGAAAGCCAAGATTGTAGAAAGTGACTATCTCCATGATAGAAGGGCAGTGCTCGGTCAGAAATGGAACATCAATCGATCGGCAGGAGAGTAATTTGAAAGTCCTGGACTGAAAAGCCTGCTCGCAGGCGGCATTGGGAAATCGAGAACTGGAGGAAGGCTGTGGCCTTCGGGAGGGCGCTGATGAGGAAGGGGCTTTGCCCCTCGAGCTACCCTCCACTGATTCCTTTCCCTTAGATGATTTTCTAAGGATGGAAATAGCATAAGTCAAAGAGCAAGGTTGAATTGACCACATGAACACAGGTTTAATCATGGACCCAAGGTTTGATCACGAAAAAAAAAATCAAGTGAACATAAGGTGGAATTGATCATAAGATTTATCCATTTGATATAGAATGGGGACAATAATCAAATGAAAGAGAGATTTGATCATAGATAGCATAATCATAAGGTAAGCCAGGGCAAGGAGGAGTCACGGCCAAAACATGAGGTTACGGCGCAACAAGAAAACACCAAAACGTGGTTAGCCTCAAATACATATTCTAAGAGCTGATCTGAAAATGAAACCTTACTTAGGTTCCATTGAAGGTTGGTGATGAAGATCTTGGAGTATGGAAGAAGAGGCTTGCGCAGAAGAAAGGTCTCGACGCAAAAGATGAACTCAGGACCTTGAGCGAGAAGGGAACTTGCAGAAGCTCGCAGGAAACCTTCTCAGGATCGCACGCATGCGCACACAAGCTCACTCGGAAGAGGAAGAAGTAGACGCAAGGAAGGCTCTCGCACGGGTTGAAGAGGCGCAAGAGGGAGTTTTCGGCGCTAGGGTTCGGCAATGAAAGGTTTTGGAGGAGTTAATCGGTTGGTGGATCGGTCCACCAACCAAAATTTAATGTGATCGAACGGATCACCGTTCGATCTGAGAGCGCCCAGACCGATCAGGCTCTTGCCTGATCGGACTGACCTGTTCCTGATCGGTCGGGTGACCGATCAGGAAGGCTCCTGATCGATCGGCTGATCGATCAGGAAGCGAACAGTAGAGTTGGATGATATTCGAGAAGCCCCCCTGATCGGTCTGTGGACCGATCACCATAGGGTGCCAGATCGGTCCGGGGACCGATCCAGGCTAGCACAGAACGTTTGGTCAGAATTTCGTTAAGTCTCTGTGACCCCTCTGATCGGTCTGTGGACCGATCACCACAGGATGGAGCCAGATCGGTCCGGGGACCGATCAGCCCTACTCCTGATCGGTCCAGTGACCGATCAGGGTTCCTGATATTCCCTGATACGATCTGAAACTTTCAGTTTCAGACTTTCACACGATTTTTGAAAGGATCTTATGAAAGATATCGAACTTGGAAGAGATCCCTTGACTATAATTGATCCCTAAACAAGGATCAAAGGTCCTTAGGTTTGAACAAATCACTTTGCTCCACCCAAGTGGAGTCAAACTCAATCAACAATCATTCAAACAATTTCAAATCAAGATTGTGCCAAATTCAAGTTTCCAATCAAGTTTCCTTGATTGGAATGT
>JAGFNQ010006539.1:0-35141 GCA_024364735.1 Boesenbergia rotunda | reverse complement strand
GTTGACATTGGTCCACATACATCAGTATGTATTAGACCAAGCAATTCTCCCATTGGATTACCCTTTCCGGAAAAGGGTAATTTGGTCATCTTGCCTTTTAAGCATGATTCGCATGTATCAAATGAATTGGGTTCAAGTGATTCCAAAATTCCACATCGGTGTAATTTGGTCATGCGTTTCTTACTTACATGGCCAAGACGACAATGCCACGTGTAGGAGTCTATTCGATTATCTATTCTAGCACATTTGTTGCTAACTTCGATATTGAAAATGCCACCGGATAAATCTAACGTGTAGATACCATTGCACAAAGTTCCATTCCCATAAAGAACGCCATTTAAAGTTATGTAACAACAATTGTTACTAATAGTTAAATGATAACCCTTTTCATTCAAACATGAAATAGATACAATGTTCTTTATTAACGAAGGAACGAAATAACAATTATCCAATTCTAAGACACGTCCAGTAGAGAGCTTTAGCAAATATGTTCCGATGGCAACAGCAGCAATCTTTGCTCCATTTCCAACTCGCAAATTCGCTTCTCCCTTGACGAGTCTTCTTCTATTCCTTAGCCCCTGTATGTCATTACATATATGTGAGCTGCACCCAGTATCAAGTACCCAGATATTTGAGGAAATAGAGTGACATTCAATAACGAAGATACCTGAAGAGGATGGGGGCATCGGATGCTTCTTCTTCAGGACTCAAGATAAACCTTGCAGTTTCTTCGCCAGTGACCCTCCTTGCCACAGTGATGGCAGTGCCTTTTGGTTTCTTTTCAGTCTTTTTGGCCTTTTTCTTCTTTCCCTTATTCTGTTCTTTGGCCTTCCTCTTAGAACCCTTCTTCGAGGAATCAACTAACAGCGCTGTCTTCTGATCCTGCTTTACAGAAGGCTCTACAGTCTTCAGCAGGTTGAGCAACTCAGGAATGGTAGTTTCCAGCTTGTTCATCGATAGTTCATCACAAATTGTGAATAATGTTTGGGCAACAATGCAGAATTAAGTCAATACTTAGTTCATGATCCATTACAAATCGAGTGTGTTCAGTCGCTCATGTACCCCAACATCTTTAACACAACTGTGAGGCAGAAGTGCCTTCCTGCATCTTAGAGGTGAAGAGGAGTCTGGAGACTTCGAACCTATCGGATCTCGCCTGCTCTTCAAACAACTCATGAAGATGGAAGATGATGGTATAAGCATCCATATGCTCATGCTGCTTTTGCAGCTCAGGTACCATAGAGGCTAGCATGATGCAACTCGCAAGTTCAGAATCGGTCACATGTTTCTGATAGGCCACTAACTGGTCTGGAGTTGCACCCTCTGGAGGATGGTTGGGAAGTTGATCTTCAAGGACATAAGCAAGCTTCTCTGCCTTGAGGACTATCCTCAGGTTTCGAAGTCAGTCCATGAAGTTAGGCCCAGTCAGTTTATTGGTGTCCAAGACGGAACGCAAATTCAGAGAAGACATGATCGAGTGATTAACCTAGAAATACAAATTGAGCTTATGTGAGAAGAATGATTAAAGAATGTATCAACATACATAAATAAAATCCTATTTATTTTTCAAATTGAATAACCCTTTTTTAATCAATTCGGGAGATCGTAGGAACATCTCCAAATAGGTTGATATCCAACCATAGATAAGAACAACCATGGCTGTGGCCATCAAGTTTTTCTTAGCTATGAAGGTAGGTAATTATACCAATTACATATCACATATATGTAACTATCACTTTATGCTATCAACTAATTGAATGTTTGCATAAATCATTGGGTTGTTAACTCATTAACAAGTATGCAACATTATACATAGCACCCAACTGCACCTCTCTTTACATCGACCTTGGCTGTGGCACAACAAATCGATGCTCCAAGCTTAAGGCTGACCCATTAATCAAGAAATAGTTTTAATATGGTTGGAGCTCATTCAACTGTTTAGTCAGATTTGGATGTGTCCAACAACCAAAACTAAGGATTGACCTCTGACTCCAACTATATTATTCATAAACTAATTCCATGGTTTGAACATGTTGAGGTTCAAGCCGGGCATGGATGTGTCCATCAACCCAAACGAGAAACAAAACTCCGATTCTAACCATATTAATGGAAGGTGTTGGCCTTAATATTTTGTAAGGGGTTTTGGATCTCATCCTTTCTTTTCTAAGAACATTCATGACATAGAATTATGTCATGACTAACGATTTCCTTAATAAAGTATGTATGTGACTTAATTTATCAAGTCTCATTAATTGAATTAGGAACCGGATTTCCTAATTCTAATTTCATACTTTATTCAAGGAATTGTTTTGGGAAACAATTTCCTAAATTGTCATAATCAATTTCGGAAATAATATGTTTTAAGACTTTGATTTCTCTAAATCAAATCTTATTAAATTAAGAGACAATTCCCTTAATTCAACTACATATTATTTTCATGAAAATCTCTTTTAAGAAAACTCTATAGGAAACCATTTTCCTAATTAATTTTGGAGACAACAATATGTAAGAGCATCACCTCTTAAATCATATTTTATTCATGGATTTAATTAATTACAACAAATTGTTTTCTAAGGGTGGCTCCCCGAGGCTCAGATACCCAAAGAAAAGTAATTTGTCGTAAATCCAATTTGGTCCGCTTCAGAAGCGTAACCAAATTAAACTTGACAATTTCATTTAAAATTGGGAAATTAAATTACAACAACTAACTTTAAATTGGACGGCTCCCCGAGGCTCAATCCAAAATAAAGACTTTTGTTGTCAATTTAAAAACCAATTCAAATTTAATTGTCAATTAATTGTCCATAAATTTGTCTAGACTTTCTTGAAAGAAAGTGTCCAAAATTGCCAGATTTCATAATAGGTTTTCAGAATAATTGTAAGTTTTTGGTACAAAGAAAACTTACATATTTCCAAAATTTGAAAATTTCTAAAATAGAAAAATTTCCAAAATTGGAAGGTTTCCAAAGATGGGAAGTTTTTACAATTATAATAAAATTTCAGAAACTAGAAAATTTCAAAAGTTTGCGAAATTTCATGAGGATTTCCAAACTTTGAAATTCCTAAATCTAAAATTTATTATAATTGGAAAGTTTCCATAATCGAAAAATTTTCCAAAATTGAGATCATGACAAAGTTTTCCACAAAACAATTATATGATTATGTCGAACACTAACCGGCTCTGATACCACTGTTGGGACCGGGTGCATGTTGACAAGTATACGGGTTCGTAAATTTTAAAATATTTATGTGCAGCAGAAGAATTAGCATAAATAATTTCTCAAATTATTTTAACCACGTATCTAGCATGCGACCTTATGATGTGTGGACATGATCATAAATTAAAATTTTGTGAAAAAGTAAACTAATTTACTTAGTACCTCGCGTAACTCGAAGTAAGGGACGAGATCCAACCGTAGCGTCCCTTGGAAGCTCCGCCTCTATTCGCGTCCACGCCGAGTTCTCGTCGGGATGACTTCGCAAAGTCACGAGTTTTTTGCCGACGAGAACTACTAGATTCTCTAAAGGCACAACTAGAAGATCAAGAGAGAAGAAAGGAAACTAACCACCAAGAAACGGAATCTAAATTCCGGGAAGGAAGGAGATGCGACCCGCTTCTTCTTCTTCTTCTTTGGCACCTTCTTGATTGAGGAAGCTCGCGCCGACCCTAGGGGAGGATAGAGAGCCGGCCCTAGAGAGAGAGTGGGCGCCGGCCCTAGGGGAGGAGAGAGAGCCGGCCCTAGAGAGAGAGTGGGCGAAATAGAGAGAGAGAGGGAGAGAGTTAATCTCTTGATTACTCTGTTGAAGAATTCAAGCCTAGCCTTGGTTCCTTTATATAGTAGTCTCTCCCTTGCAAGTCTCCCTTTTAACGGAATTTTTCATAAGAAATTTATCCTATAAATTTTCTTATGAATTATTCCGTTTAAGCCAAGTTTTATTATAACTAACTTTATAATAAAACAAATACATCTCTCCTTTTATTATGGAATAGATTTTACAAGAAATTTATAAATTTTCTTTATTATGGAAAAATCAATTCATAATTGATTTTATAAAATTAAAATAAACCATTCTATGGATCATTTTAATTTCCATAAAAAGAATAAATTTCTATAAATTTCTTTATATAAATTTCTTTATACAAATTTATTTATCCATAATTTATAAAACAAATCACGCTAGATTTATTTTATTAATTAAACCAAATAAATTGGTTTCTCCCCATTGTTGTGGCCGGCCAAACCAAAGAGGGTTGACACCCTCTTTGGCCGGCCAAACCGAGCCGAACCCTTCGCGAATTAAACTCATTTAATTCGCCCGATAAGCCTTCAAAAGACTTAGCCATTTTAAGCTTCCATTGCGCCTCTGATTAACTCAGATTCGACTTATTTCTCTTGATCGGAAAATCCAATTTTCAACTCGTTTTAAATCCCTTGGATTACTCGTAGTGCGTGTGACTAAATAGGCTTTCGATTTATGTTGGCCGTCTATAATCATCCAATTATAGAACGATCATGAGTGACACCTAGTAGTACATCATGACCCCCAATTAATCGAAAGATCAACGGTTGACCTCAGAAGTAATTCTGAAACCCTTTAGCAGCTCTAATGAATTGTGCCTCATTCCCTTCACCATCTTATACCCACTTGGTTCAGGACATGGTCTGTGTGTGTCAGTCCCCACTAGGCTGACTACGTCACACCTAGCCCAAGTAGTGTCTTTCTCGTCCTTTGGATTTCTAATTACTCTCATGTATTTAAGAGAAACATACTCTAAACATGATATGCTCTGGCCAGAGGCTTTGAGTAACAATCCGACGATAGGCCTGGTTATACATCTCCTCGCAAGGAGTGGTGAATCCTTTGTAGGTTGTTCAAACATCTTCGGGCACTTCGGCTTATACCCAACCATCCTTGGTCCACACCTCCTTGGAGATGCTTGCATAAGATGTTAAAGTATAATTCTCCATGACCAAGATGACTTGAACACCGCAAGTCAAAGGAACATCGCACTTAAGCTGCGATAAGAACTTCACTGACCTGTCTATGTATAGACTACCATGTGAAGTTTTACAGTCAGTCACTCCAATGAACTAGTTCCCTTAACTAGCATCCATGTTTATCTCCGGACATCCCAATGTCACCAACCAGTGAGAATCAGCTGATTAGAGAATAACCCATGCTAGTCTCAACAGAATTGATAGTGTCCGTTTTTATCAATTCATCGACTAGGGATATTTTCAATACTTCACAATTGCACATTTAGAGATAATCACTAGTTGTGATCCCATCACAAATTCACTTATGCTGTGAATTGTATTGCGGACATTCAGTAGATGAGTTTAAGATCCCAATCAAATACACAAACATGTATACTCAAATAGTGAATTATCATTTATTAAAATAAATGTTTACAATCATAAGGCGATTGCCTTAGGACACTTCTCTCATATCACTAATACACCCCCCTTTAGCCGACGCACCGATCTCCAACAAGTGGTATCATAGCCGGGGTCGCTCGTCTACGAACTAACCGCTGAGAAAGCAAAGAGCTAGAGGAAATGGCGTTTGAAGAACCTTAGGGGATGACATCAACGTTCTACCTCCCTACAACTGTGAGAGTTTCGATTATTGGAGGATGCAGACAAACACTTGGTTCAACATGGATTGGGATCTCATGATCGCGCTCGAAGAACCATTTGAAGTCTCGAAAGATAAACATGGGAAAAAGCTCAGACCACGATATTGGAATAAGGAGCAATAAATACAATCGAAGACAAATGATAAGGTAATATCAATTTTTCTTAATATTTTACCTAATGATATAATTAGTCGTGTAGGTGAATACAAGTGTGCTCATGAACTATGGAGCAAAGTGATTGCTCTTCATCAAAAGCCTACACAAGAAGAAAAGTCCAAGGAGATGGGCTTGATGGTCCAAGAGGAAGAGAAGGACCAATCGGATGAGGAGAGGAGCTCAACATCCCAGGAGGAGAAGAAAGAAGATGAGGAATTATCCACCTCCTCAAGTGAAGTGACACAAGAAAATGAGGAACCATCCACTTCATCAAAGGGTGAAGAAGAAATCTCCACTTCAAGGATTGAGGGGGAGGAGAGACCACCCTCAACACCTGGAGCAAGAAGAAGCTTCCACCTCCACCAAAGCCATGGTTCTAAAATTCACTAGACGCTAGTCGGGTGCTAGACTAGCACCTAGGCCACCTAGGCGGGGATTAATCAGCGCTAGGCAGATTAATCGGTATCAACATAAATTTAATAATTAACATAATAAATCACATATTAAACTTCAAGTCCAACACAATAACATCAAATTTAAAATGAGTTTAAACTTCAAAATTACATAACCAATAAAATATCATAGTCGTAAAACACAAACTTAAATTTTAAATGAGAAGGGACACTACAAGGACTAGTGTCCATTGGATAAGAAAAAGGAGATAAACCCTAATCCCAAGTAAATTTCTTTAAAATCTAACATGGGTTGTAGGGAAAAGAAGGAGAAGAAGTACATTAGGTGCTTCACATGTGGTGACCTAGGACATTACCACACCAAATGCTCAAGGAAAGGAGAATTCAATAAGTTGGAGCATTTGAGAAAATGAGAGAAAAAAGAAAAGAAGAAGAGCTCACATCAAGGGGGAGCTACAAGGGTAAGGGAGGTAATCCCTAACTTTCATTTGAAATATAATTCAAATTTAAATCCCTCCATGTATGTTACAAATAATGTTAATCATTTTTCCATGCATAATTTTGGTTTTAGATATCATGATAATAATAGGGTTAATCATGTAGATCAAAATCCTAGGAAATCATGTCATGATAAACCTAGAACCTTTAGACCTAAGGACCAAGACATTAATCCCAAGAAAGGGAAATATATGCCTAGACAAATAGGTAGGTCTAGGAATGTCCAAGGTGGACATGTTGATTCTAGGTTTAAGAAGCTAGAAAGGAAAAAATCAAACTTTGAGGGCAAAGTTTGATAAGTTAGAGAAAACCCTTGATAGATTCACTATTGGATCTAAGGGTTTGGGTATGATGTTGGTGTTGGGTTTTCCCGGCACAAAACAATAAAAACGCAGCGGAAACAAGAACCCACGAGCGATCCATGTGAAAGAAAACTCGTACAAAGCTATCTATCTAATAGATTTATCTACTGTTTATACCTTTGAAGCGTGCCCTTCGGTTATCCCGCTCGTCCAAGATGCGCCGGATCTCTTGCACGTTCAAGCGTCCGTGCCTCTATTCGTATCCACACGGACACAATATCTCAACTTCGGGAGAACTACCTTAGTTGTGATAGCAACTTGAGGTAGCTCGAAAACACCAAGAACCATACAGTAAGGTTTCAGCCAAGAGTGGAGGAGAGGAAGAAGAGAGGAAGGGAAGGGGAAAAGCTAAGGCAAGAAGAAGGAGAGCTCATCCAAAGTCACAAGGCCCTCTCTTATAATCATCCCATGAATATGAAGAGGTTTGTGTCTCTTTGGCTTCCCAATAAAGAGCACATCTTTTCATGTGGCTCTTCATCTTTTCCCATGCAAGAAAAGAATCTTTTCATCCAATGAAAAGAGACTTTTCTCTTTTCCTCCATGCAGCTCCGACCGGGCCTCTCGGTCTCCCGACCAAGTCTCCCGAGTAGCGAGCTCCCGACCCAGTCTGCCGAGCTCCGACACAGTCTGCCGAGCTCCGACCCAGTCTGCCAAGTGTTGACCCGATCCGCCGAGCTCCGACTCGGCCCGCCGAGCTCCGACTCGGCCCGCCGAGCTCCGACTCGGCCCGCAGAGCTCCGACTCGGCCCGCCGAGCTCCGACTCGGCCTCTCTCAAGTTCCCAACTCGAGTCCTCAAAACTGACCTCCCGAGTTCCCAACTTGGGCTCAGGTCTCCCGAGTTCTCAACTCGGGCTCAGATCCCCCGAGTTCCCAACTCGGGCTCAGATCTGCCGATCAACTTTCCCAAAGCATTGTGTCCTTTGTGTGTGACCCAATAGGTTCTCGTGACGTTGGCAATGCGCCTAAACACTTTAGACACATAAGCAATGAGCGGCATCTAGCAATGCATCATTGCTACCCAAGTAACAAGAAAAGTCGAGATTCGACTAAACCTCTATGACTATGATAGTGTATGACCTTGTCCTTCTATCCTTGATATCCAGATTGACCAATGAGGCATAGACCGTGTCATCCTCAATCAATCTTGTGTTTCTTGATCCCCGAGTAGACTCATTGAAACAAATGAGCTCAATATCTCATATTGACTCATTTGAGCATGGTCATGCGTTTCAGTAGCCCTACTTGATCAAGGGGCCCATAGATATCACTCCCATCATATGGGAGGGATAGATCTCATCTACATCACTCACATCCCTCCGCATAATTCATTACATACCCAGTGATCGCCTTTATAGTCCACCCTGTTACGGGTGACGTTTGACGATACCAAAGTACATAACTCCTTATGTAGGGAACTGTAGTGACTTCAGGTCTAAGGACTATTCATACCAATAGTCACATGAGAAAGTCTATGACACTCATATGACAATCTATGAAACTTTCTCATGGCGGGTCATTCAGTACACATTCTCCAATGTATACCCATGTGTCAACTTGATATCACATATCCATGACTTGTGAGCTCAAGTCATCAGTTGACCTACATGCTAGTCTCCATGCATCAATATTGTCCCTGAATAATTGATGCTTGACTAGGAATAATTTAGTGTAGTGTTCTCTACATTATCACACTATCAATTCAACCAATCGATATAATGTAGATATGAACCTACTACACAAGGACATTATTATACTTAGTTATTTGGCACAGAATACAAAGTAAGTATAATAACCAAACATGTCTTTATTAATAATAGAATATGATACAAAAATACCTCTAGTCAATCATCACATAATTGGCTCTAGGGCTCCTACTAACAGTTGGGTGGTCAAAAACTCAATAATGATAGATCAGGTCTAGGATACCAATCTAAGTTCTTCAATGCTATGAAGAAGTCATATGCAAGGGTGTCATATGACTATAGCAAAGGGAAGTTCAAAAATGACAAGGGAATACCATTTAGGGCAAAAAGACCTTGACCAAGGATAAGATGTCCAAGGTTAAAGGGAAGAAAATCTTAACCAAGGGTAAGGTGTCCAAAGTTAAGAAAGTTAGGTTTGTAGGCCAAAAGTCATCAGAGGTACACCGGTGTGGCTTTGTGTTTGTAGAAGAGTCACCTAGGGAGGTGGCTAAGGCTAAGAGCTCAAGGGGGAGCTCTAGGAGCCAAGGTGGGTCCCATGGTCAATGGATCTCGGGAGGATTTCTTCAGAAAGTCTAGATGGACCATGGAGTGTGCTAAAGGATTTGGAGACGGATTTAGGTCTCAATCCTAGAGATTTGGCACTTTAGAATTGAGTTTCATGCATGAAAATATGAAATTGGGGTCATATTCCATGAAAATTGATTTTTGATGCATAGATGTCATATAAACCAATGCTAAGGGTGCATTGTGGTTTGGTATGGACAAATACATCAAGAGGAAGCCAAAACTAGGACTTTAGGTCAAGGTTCAATAGAACCATTTAGATAGTTTTGGATTTTGTGCCAATCTTGAGATTGATGATAGAAACATTTTTGAATGTATTTTTCCCAAGTAGACACGAGTACCATAAATCTCTCCACAAAATTTGAAAATTTTTGGAGAATTTTGAAATTATCAACGCATTTCTGAAATTGGGTTCAGAATACTGAAAAGGCTGATATTAGGGTAGCAGTCGACTGGTACCCTAATATCAGGGTAGCAATCGACTGGTACCCTGATATTAGGGTAGTGCATTTTTGATGTATAGATGTCATATAAATCAATGCTAAGGGTGCATTGTGGTTTGGTATGGGCAGATACATCAAGAAGAAGCCAAAACTAGAACTTTAGATCAAGGTTCAATAGAATCATTTAGATAGTTTTGGGTTTTGTGTTAATCTTCGAATTGATGATAGATATATTTTTGAATGTATTTTTCCCAAGTAGACACGGGTATCACAAATCTATCCATAAAATTTAAAAATATTTGGAGAATTGAGAAATTATCAGTGCATTTCTGAAATTAGGTTCAAAATACTGAAAATGCTGATATTAGGGTAGCAGTCGACTGGTGCAGAGGACAGTCGACTGATAATTTTGTCAGTTGAGTTTTCGATAGGGATCAGTCGACTGGTAACTGTCTCAGTCGACTGGTACAAGCTGAAATTATTTTCAGCTAGGTCGAAGTGTGTCCTAATGATAGTAAACTTGTGTATAATCTTATGGGGGTTAATACACAACGTTTATAGTCATAAAAGGTTAAACGATCAAATAATTAAGATATTATTGGAGTCATTTTGATGTGTGGCAATGTGGGAGAGGTGTTAGGATTAAGTGGGAAACCAAACACGCCTTTGCAAATAATTCTAGGTTAAGGGGGAGCTTAGGTGAAGGGGAGCATTGTTGCTCATTTATTGGCAAAGGGGGAACCTTGGAGAGGTTCTTAAAAAATCTTTGTAAGTTCAATGTAGGGGGAGCCTTAGAGAGGTTCTTAAAATGCCCGTTTTGATAAAAATTCTAACTCTTGGGGAGTTTAGGTATGGGGGATGTCTTGTGATATGATCCATGCATGTTTGCATTGCATGATTGTATATGCATTGACAGTATAAATCCAAGGTGAAGCCTTGGCAACGTAAATCCAAATGTTTATTTAGCATTGTATTTGCTATTTGTTTTCACTAACTTAAACGGATTGCCAAACAACAAAAGGGAGAGATTGTTGGAATAATCTATGGTCCGGAGTGACCATGTATTTTGATGTTTGGGCAAAGGGTTTAAGTTAGGTTCACCCTTGTATTTGATATGTGTATGTGAGTGTGCAGGTTTGCAGGATACACATTGGCTTAGCTGGACGACTTCGGGTCCGGCAAAGAATGGCATAAGGAGACAAGCCATGAGCTTGTATGCATCCGAGGGAGCGTGGACAAAGTAGGAACGATGAGTCGAGGGAAGCTTACTTCGAGGCAGACGTGATGGATGGCATGAGGACGATCCGCTGGTTCGTATGCATCCGAGGGATGAAAGTCAAAGTCGAAGAAGGCTTAAAGGCAACAGGTCGAGGCTGCTAGGTGAAGTGTCAGCTGAGTCGTGAGGGACCGAGTGCTGATAGAATTGTATTCAGGAAGGGAAACCCTAGGTTTAGGGTTTGGGCAGTCGACTGCGGCTTGTAGCTGTCGACTAGTGTAGGGCATAGAAAAATCAGTTGACTGATCCTTTATACAGTCGACTGGTGTCGACTGGAATTCGAACGTTGGGTTGTAACGTTCGAATTCAGGTTAACCAGTCTGTTGGGGCAATCTATGATCAGGAGTGACCATGTGTTTTGATGTTTGGGCAAAAGGTTTAAGTTAGGTTCACCCTTGTATTTAATATGTGTATGTGAGTGTGCAGGTTTGCAGGATACATATAGGCTTGGTTGGATGTCTTCAGGTACAGTGAAGGATGGCATGGAGGCAAGCCGTGGGCTTGTGTGTGCATCTTAGGGACCATGGACAAAGCAGGTGTTGGAGCAATCGACCCTAAGATGGTCCGGTGTGACCATGGGTTATGATGTTTGGGCAAAGGGTTTAAGTTAGGTTTCCCTTGTATTCTTATATGTATGTTGAGTGTGCAGGTTGTACAGGTTACACATATGGACTTGACTGGACGGTCTCGGTACGGTGAAGGATGGCATTGTAGCACCCCAAAATTTTCCCATATGAAAATTTTATGAATTCATGAAACATTATTATGAAATGTCATGATGGGCTTGGCTTAATGGGCTTTGATGTGGTTTAGTGCAAACTGTGATAAAAAGAAAGTGTGTGCATCTTAGGGACCATGGACAAAGCAGGTGTTGGAGCAATCGGCCCTAAGATGGTCCGGTGTGACCATGGGTTATGATGTTTGGGCAAAGGGTTTAAGTTAGGTTTCCCTTGTATTCTTATATGTATGTTGAGTGTGCAGGTTATACAGGTTACACATATGGACTTGACTGGACGGTCTCGGTACGGTGAAGGATGGCATTGTAGCATCCCAAAATTTTCTCATATGAAAATTTTATGAATTCATGAAACATTATTATGAAATGTCATGATGGGCTTGCCTTAATGGGCTTTGATGTGGTTTAGTGCAAAATGTGATAAAAAGAATGTGTAGAAAGGAGGAAGCAAGGATCGAACCTTGAATCTCCTAGTTACACTAACCATGTCTTAGCCAATGCACCAAGAGTGTTTCATGTTGAGAGAATAAGGAACACCCTAGTTAAAGATAGGGAAGTGAAGAGACATGTCCCTTCATGAGAATAGTATAAATAAGAGAGGAAGAGGGGGAAAGAACTTTGATTCTTCTTCTTCTCCACTCTCCCCACCGAAAACCTAAGCCTCTTCTCCCTTTTCAATTTTCGAAAATACACCCTAGGGTTCTAACCCTAGGGAATTGGAAGGAAGAAGACCCCATCCAAGGATCTTGCCCTCTACTAGGGCCAAGGGTTCTAGAGAAGTTCTAACAAGGGGAACTCTCACCCCTCCTTCAACCAAGGGTACCCTAAGAATTTAGAGAAGGTGAAATTCAAGCGAAAGGATGTAAGTATCCCCTCGCCTGCAGTGTAATTGTTGTGCATGATTCCCTTCTTTTCTCTTGTTTCGAAAATGGGGGATTCCCCTTGTGCAAGTTTCGGCCACCCCCAAGGGGGAGACCTTGGCTACTCCTTGATACATGAGGAGACCCCTTGGGACTTAGGATATATATATATGTTGTTTTCTCTTCATGTTGTGATGACAAAAAACTAGGGTTGAATACCCTACACCATTCGGCCATGAACAAAACCCTAGGGGTTAGTGAGGGTTGAATTATCCTATGATGTATCCATGCTTAGTGCATTGTATGATAGTGTAGACAAGGTGTTTGTATAAATGTTTGGTTACGAAAACCCAACTTTTCCTTACCCTACACTTTCGGCCAAGGCATGAAGAATTAGGGTTTAGGGTTGCATGATGATCCTAGGATGTATCCATGCTTAGGGTATTGCATGATAGTGTGTACATGGTGTTTGGATAAATGTTTGTATAAATGTTGTATTGCATGATAGTGTATACAAGGTGTTTGTATAAATGTTTGTGTGAATGTTTCATTGCAAAAACCCTAATTCCCCCTACCCTATGACTTTCGGCCAACACCCTAAGATTAGGGTTTGTGAAGGTTAAACTACCCTATGGGATATGCTTATGTTTAGTAAGATGATATGTATATGTATGTGATGTTTAAATGGAATGCTTGATTGGAAAAGAACTTACCTTTCCTTAGCATATAAATTTCGGCCAACATGAAACATTAGGGTTTGTGAAGGTTGCTTACCCCATGATGTATGCTAGGCTTAGTATGATACATGATGTATATATATGTGATGCTTGTATGGGATGTTTGATGTCAAAAACCTAAGCTACCCCTAACCTACATCATTCGGCCAACCCTAGGTTTAGGGTTGGGAAGAATTAAATTAACTCATGAAGCATGCTACCACTTCCTATGATATGAATATGATTTATGTGACAAATCTTGTCATATATAAAGTATGTTTAATTGGTTGAATTATGATGTATGTATGAGCATGTCTTAAAGCCCATGAGGCACCCTTATGAATTGCATGAAATGTGTATGTTAAAATACTTGAAAGGATACTCCACTAAGTATGGGATCAAGAGCACCCCTTATGTTGTGTGGTGTGTCCCTATGGGATCATGAGCACCCTTAAAGAGTGGTGTATCCCTTGAGAATGGATTTGGAGTACTCCTTAGCATATATGTAAAAGTATGATAAGTATTTTACTTTGAAAGTTGTGTACCCGACTCGGAAGGGGGTCGTTAAACAAATCTGACTCGGAAGGGGGTCGTTAAACAAATCCGGGGTACATGTTAACTGAAGGTCATGGCTCCAGTAGGACGGAAGGGTCCTGCTCTAATAGGTTGGTGGTTCGCTACCCCAATTCATTAGGGAACGCGCTTGATGTGGTACACAACTGGGCCCCTATATGATGATAAAGTATTTTTAAGTAATACCTTTATGGAATTGTTTTGAAAATATTTATTATATGTGAAGGGTATGCTTAAGATACTTTATACTGCTTGCTTAGAAACTTTGATGTTTAGTATGCTATGATAAACTCATGCTTATGTTTCATTATGTGTACATGTTGTATTCTTCTGTACGAATTTTGCGAGTAGGACAGGATCCTTACTAAGCATTTGTGCTTACTAGTTTATGTGTTGTCTTATGCTGCAGATAAGGGTAAGAGACACTTAAACTAAAGGAAGAGGCAGGAGGGCTGAAGATGTGTGGGGTGGTGGCTCGGGAAAGAAAGATTCTTATATCTACTTTACTATGCTTATGTTTATGTTTCCTTGATAATGAATGTTAGTGCTTAGCACGTGTAAATATCACTTGATAGTTTTAAACAAGCAGGCTCAGTACTTAGTCCTTGTACTTTTGTTAATTTTATTTTATGTTAAAATTGGATGATTGATTGTACGTAACCCCGCCCCGAGAGTAGATATAAGGGCGGGCGTTACAGGCATGGAGGCAAGCTGGAGGCTTGTGTGTGCATCCGAGGGACCTTGGTGAGCAGGGACAATGAGCTGATGGGCGCGGACATCGAGGCATGCGTGAAGGACGGCATGGAGGCAAACTGGAGGCTTACGTGCATCCGAGGGACGGGAGCCGAAGATGAAGAGGGCGCGAAGGCAATAGTCGAGGCTGCGGATGAGGAGTCAGTCGAGTCGTGAGGATCGAGTGCTGTGTGAATGTACTCAGGAAGGGGTTCATCTAGGGACCAGTCGACTGCCCTGGGGGCAGTCGACTGGTAGGTGGCTGGTGAGCTGGCTGAGAATTCGAACGTTGAGGTGCAACGGTCGAATTTGGCTGGCACCAGTCGACTGCCCTGGGGGCATTCGACTGGTAGCGAGAAATCAGCCCCGAGTCCTATTTGAAGAGGACTTCGTGGTGGCTGAGTTTCTTGACGAATTTTGTCTTGGTTAAAGGCAAGATAGTAGTCTTTGTGCTCAGAGGTTCTCAAGGTGTTGTGGTGAGGTTTCTCCACCCACAAGGAGCGACGAGAGCTAGCCGGAGGTTATCTGGGGAGTGATCCACCGACGGATTCTTGGATTAGTCACCCGGCCGGGGTGGATACCAAGTAAATCCTCGTGTTAGCATTGGTTAGTATTTGCTTGATTATTTTTATTGTATATTCCGCTGTGCAAACTAATCGTGTAGGAAGTAAAGGGGTTCGAATCGCTATTCACCCCCCCTCTAGCGGACACGATCGTTCCCAACAATTTGTATCAGAGCGAAGGACCGCTCTTGATCGGACTAATCGCCGAGGGAGCACTCGCTAGAGGAGAAGAAAATGGAAGATAAGTTGGGTGACGACATCAACACTCTGCCTGCCTACGACCATGATGATTTCGGGTATTGGAAGTCACGGATGGAGACGTGGTTTGGAATGGAGTGGGACCTTCGGATTGCGCTTGAAGAGCCCTTCGAGATTCCAAAGGATAATCACGGGAAGAGGCTTAGACCTAGATGTTGGAATCAAGAACAAGAAAATCAATCCAAGGCGAATAAAAAGGTAATTGGCATATTGCTTAATACTTTGCCTACTAATGTTTTGAATGGTGTAGGAGCATACAAAAATGCACATGAATTATGGATCAAAGTAGAAAATTTTCATAAAAACCCTACACGAGGTCAAGTGGTGGAAGAACCCGAGGAAGTAAACTCGATAGCCCAAGAGGAGGAAGAATCAAGTGAAAGATCATCAACCTCCTCAAGAGAAGAAGAGGAAGCATCAATCTCAAGAATTGAGCGGGAGGAGAGACCCCTCAACTATACCGAATGAAGAGGAAGAATCTACATCATCCAAGGTTGAAGAAGTCAACCTAGCCTCCACCTCCACCTCCACCAAAGCCAAGAGAAAAGAGCACATCACATGCTTTGGTTGCAACAAAAAGGGGCACTACAAGGACAAGTGCCCGAAAGGTAAGAAGGAGGTAAAATCTAAACCCGAGTCCATTCAATTTAAATCTAACGTGGGTTGTAGGATTGGAGGAGCCCAAGAAAAGAAAAAGAGGATTCGATGCTTCACGTGTGGTGAGCTAGGACACTACCACACCAAGTGTCCAAAGAGTGGAGAGCTCAAGAAGATGGACCACTTGAGGAGATGGGAGAAAGAAGAAAGGAGGAAGCAAAGAAGTCCACATCAAGGAGGAACTTTAAGGGTAAGGGAGGTACTTCCTAACCCTATAATAAAAAGCAATTCAATGTCAAGTTCCTTCTTGCATAGTAAAAATCATGTTAGTCATTCCTCCATGCATGCTAGTTTTGATGAAAGTTGCTTAATTGTGCATAACTATGGTTTTAGATATCATGATAGGACTAGGAATAACAAGGTAGGTCAAAATCTCAAGAAAAACATATATCATCATAAACCTAGGACCCTTGTACCTAAAAATGATGGCATTAATCCCAAGAAGGGAAGGAATATGCCTAGAAATGAAGGTAGGTCTAGGAATGTCCAAAATGGACATATGGACTCTAAGGTCAAAAATTTGGAAAGGGAAAATCAAGCCTTGAGGGCAAGGCATGATACATTAGAAAAGGCCCTAGAAAGGTTCACGGTTGGATCTAAGGGCCTAGACATGGTGTTGGGTAGTTTGAAACCCAACTACGATAGATCGGGATTGGGATACCGGTCTAAGACCTCCAAGGCCAACAAAAAGAAGTATGTTGGGGAGGCATACAATCATGATAAGGAGGGTAAGTCCAAGGATGACAAGGGAATGCCATCCAAGGGTAGAAAGGGTGACTTAACCAAGGACAAGGTGTCCAAGGTTAAGAAGGTTCACTTTGTAGACCAAGAGTCACCGGGGGCACACCGGTGTGGCTTAGTGTGGATTGAGTCACCTAGGGAGGTGGCTAGGACTCAGAGCTCAAGGGGGAACTCTAGGAGCCTTTGGGGTCTATGGTAAGTGAATCTCAAAAGATTCTCTCCTAGGAAATTGAGTGAAATGTGCCAAAAAGGGTTGGAAGACTTGGCTAAGTCTTAATCCTAGATTTTGGCACATTAAATGGAGTTTTAGGGAGAGAATGGTGAAAATAAGGTTATATTCGAGAAAATTGATGTTAAATATGTGAATACCATGTAATTCAATGATAGAAACAACTCATGGTCAAGGATAAGAGGATACATTAAGAAGAAGTCGAAATTAGAACTTTTGGGATGAGTTTGAATGACACATTTTAGAGAGAGTTGAGTTTCATGCCAATATTGGGATCCGGAGTACATTTGTTTGGAAACGTATTTTTTTCAAGTAGACATTGGCCCCACAAATCTCCCCACGAAATTTCATAATTTTTGAAGATTTGTGGAATTATCTAGGCAATACTAAAATTGGGCTGAAAAACCTGAATTTCAGGTATCAGTCGACTGCCCTAGGGGCAGTCGACTGGTAAGAGCCCAGAAACATTCTGTGAGTTTTGGGAGTCGACTGCCCCGGGGGCAGTCGACTGGTCCATAGGCTGAAATGGAAATAAGTATATTGTGTTGGGACCGATTGGCGAGCTAGAGGGGGGGTGATTAGCTCCGATTTGCTTGTAGATGATTTGTCGCGGCGGAAGACTCGAGCAAACGCTAACACAAAGGATTTACTTGGTATCCACCCCGGTCGGGTGACTAATCCAAGGATCCACTCTCCTCACACTCTCATGCACTATGAAAGTCTCCTTCTTGAGGTGGAGAAACCTCTTACAAGCTTGTTACAAAGATACAATAAGAACAAAGCAAATACAAGAAAAAATCTTACAAGATTTACAAATAAGCTCACACTTTGCTTTCCTTGCTATCTTCAAGCTTGTGATTGCCTCTTGGACCTTGGAAATGCAGCAGCAACGAGCTCCAAGGCTTCCCTTGAAATGGCAATGTAGTTGAAGAAGAAGAGGAGAAGTTCTGCAGCCACAGACCTGCGCGAAAACCCTTATACCCGACGTCTAGGGTTTGGTAATCGATTGGCCAATCGATTACCACGTAGGATTTAGCCGTTCAACGGCTAGTTTTCGAACGGTAATCGATTAGCCAATCGATTACCCGTGCCCTGAATCGATTACCCAATCGATTCAGAGCTTCTCTGTTCTCTCGCGCAAACTCTGTGATCGATTACCCCAATCGATCAAGAGACACCTTAATCGATTGACCAATCGATTAAGGAAGGCTGAATCGATTACCCAATCGATTCAGTTACCTTCTATCCTCTTGCATAAACTTCCCTAATCAATTCAGCTACCCAATCGATCACCCAATTGATTGAGTCCAACCTAACTTGTCTCCACAAGTCTAGGATCCCCTACCAAGTGTCCGGTCAACCCCGTTGACCAACTTGGATTTCTCCTGCCTAGCTCCCAGCTCGGACTTACCCTGGTTCCCAACCAGATTCGCCTAACCCTCGAGTTAGGTCTAGTCTCTCGGTAGACTTCCACCTTGCCAGCATGCGATCTCCCCGATCCATCTAGACTTCACCTAGTCCCACTAGGTCTTTTGCCTTGCCAGCGTACGATCTCCCCGATCTACCTGGACTTCACCTAGTCCCACTAGGTGTGCCTAGTCCCACTAGGTCTTTTTCCATGCCAGCGTGCGATCTCCCCGATCCACCTGGACTTCACCTAGTCCCACTAGGTGTGCCTAGTCCCACTAGGTCTTTTTCCATGCCAGCGTGCGATCTCCCCGATCCACCTGGACTTCACCTAGTCCCACTAGGTGTGCCTAGTCCCACTAGGTCTTTTCCCATGCCAGCGCACAATCTCCCCGATCCACCTGGACTTCACCTAGTCAAGTCTCCAGTCAACCTTGACCCACTTGACACCATACGGCATTCAAACATAATTATCAAATTCAAACATCAATGTCAAACATCGAAACATACACCTCAAGCTCACCCGAGCTTGCTAGACTCAAGCTCACCTGAGCTTTGTCAAACTAGGTCAACCCTGACCTAACCAAGATTGCACCAACAATCTCCCCCTTTTTGATGTTTGACAATATGTTTGAGAAAGACTAATCCCTATTAGCCTTTCAATTTTCTCCCCCTTTGACACACATCAAACACTCTCCCTAAGAGTCTATATGGTCAAAGGTATACCCATGAAAATCCCATACTTTTCATTGAACCTATGCTCAACCTTGAGCACTCATGAAGATTCCCAATCTCCAAAAAAAATAAAAATTCAACCACATGTTGTTAAGGAAGACCTCCCCTCAAAACATGCTCTAAACCTCTATCATTGCACCAACAATGATTTTTGAGTTTCTAAACCATTAGGAAAACTCAACTTGAGGTGATTTAGATTTTGGGATTCAAAACTTGAACCAAAACCTCTCCTTAACCCTTAAATCTTCACCAAACCATTTCCCTTTTTGATTTCACAATGAAATTTACCCAAATATACTTATAAAAGTAAGTCTAGGGTCTAGGGATTGTTAGGTTACTTAACAATGGGTTAATGGACTGAAAATAGACAGTTTCATTCTCACCAATCGATTGGTATTGGGAACCAATCGATTACGACCTGCCTTAATCGATCAGCCGATCGATTACGGCTACCTGTAATCGATCACCGGATCGACTACCCAAGCTTCTGTGCTCGTAAAAGGATCGACCAATCGATTGAACAATCGATTGGCTATGGTCCCAATCGATCACCCGATCGATTGGGAGTTTCTGATTTCTGAAAACAATTTCAGATTCGAATTTCAGAAACTCCTAAATAATTCTACAAAATTAAAAAAAAATCTGAAATTTTGTGTAGATATTATTTATACCATATACTATCATGGAAAAATAGTTTTCTATGAAAATAACCTTCATTTCCAAAGATTGACACAAAATTGGAAACCATTGAAATACTTCAATGTTTTACTCTATTTTGTATCCAATTCATCAATGATGAGTGCTATCAAAAGATAGTTTTCACCAAGGTTTTTCAAGATAGTTGTAAAATGTTTTTCAAAAATAATATCCAACCATGTTCCTTGGGCTAAGTGTACATGACTTGTACATTAGCTTTCCCAATGATTGGAGTTCATTGAACTTCATGTTTTGACGAATCTAAAACTCAATAGGATGCATATAAATCAACACTTTGAGTTTTGTTCATCTTCCTAACATCTCACTTGTTCTAATGTGTCTCTAAAACACACACAAGTCACCTTATAGTCTTAGTGAGATGTGAAAGTCATGTTCTCCCTAATCTTAGGGTTCATGCATTTCTACCTAGGCATTATAAACCTTGATCATCCACCTTGGATGCCAATTAATGCCAATGTCCTTAATTTCAATTACAATTGACTAAATGCATGATTATGACTATGACATGCATCATATTAGGTTTTTCAAAAGAAATTATAGCTAAATGATGCATGAATGACATGACATGTAATATTCTCATAATAAAATATGAATGATGAAATATGATGTCATGGCATGTGATAGAGCATACAAAACATGGCATAGTTGCATAAAAGAATATACCTAGATTTCCTATCTAAGTAGCAATAACTCATCGCTAAGTCATTGATAATCCTAAATTTGCCCTAATTTCCAAGATAAAGCCAAAACTCCCCCCCCCAACTTGGCCTATCTTTGGATTCTAACCTAGTTGTGCCAACTTTATCAAGTTTAGTCTTCCAAAAATATAGATTGGCATAAATTTTACTCCTCCTAGAGTAAACACTTGATTCCTTCATTTTCAAGGAAGATACTTCCTTGAAAATGTCCCAAAGTGCCAACTTAATCAAGGTTGGGTTAACTACCCTTCCCATTTGAGTTGACACTCCCTAGACCTATCTAGGGTGTGGCAAACACACTCTTAGGGACCCAACACCTATTGGTGCTCCTAGGGTGTTCTAGGTATTCACTAGGGATGACCTCCCTTGATACCTTCCTAAAGACTTTCTTAGGCTTTTCCGAAGCCTTAGTCATGTTGATCTTGTTTTGGTCAACCCTAGGGATGGCTTCTCTTGTGGCCTTGACTTGACTTCTAGACCTAGATTGAGTTCCATACCTATATGGAACTCTATGGTAGGATGGACCATCATCCTTAGTTTTAGGTTTGTACCCCAAACCTTTCTTGCTCCTAGAGAGTCCTTGATTTTCTAAATCTAGGTTTTGATCCTTAGATCCCTTAAATAGATTTTCTATTCTTTTGAGGGATTTTTCTAATTTATCAAGTTTGGACCTCAAAACTTGATTTTCAATCAATACCTCCTCAAGGCTTGGTTTTCTAATATAGCCTTGGTGATTGTTTTTCTTAGCCTTGGATTGGGTAGGTCTACCTTGGAAATTCCTAATTTGTTCCCTATCCTTAGAGGTGGTAGTCCTAGCATGGAAAGCTCTATAGTTTTCCTTAGGGTTTTTATACCTCCTATTTTTATGATAAATAGCATTAAAATGATAATAGTTATTTCTAGCATGCATATTATCATGATTTAAATAAGTACCATTACCTAATGGTACCTTAGTGTTATTCTTGGAGGCTCCCCCTTGACTTGAGCTCCTCCTTTTAGCCTTGGTCGGATTCTTCCCCTTTGGACATTGATTTCGATAATGTCCCTTTGCTTTGCATGAGAAGCACACAATGTGCTTCTTATCCTTCTTTGCCACGGGGCCGACCTCCTTTGGCTTCTCTTTGGTCTTGGGTGCCACTAGCACCTTTTTCTTGACCAATTTGGGACACTTACTCTTATAGTGTCCTCTTTCCCTACACTCAAAGAAAATAATATGATCTTTATTTTTACAAATTAGAATTTTTATACCTTTGCTTGTAGGGGTGTGGCATGACTCTTCACTTGATCCGGAAGTAGATACTTCTTCTTCTTCCAGAATCAATGACCTTCGCTCCCCCTCAATCCTAGAGGTGGAGACTTCTTCTTTCTCCTCATTGACCTCGGATGATGATGTTGACGCTTTTCTTTGATCCGATGCCAATGGCACATCTTGCTCCTCTTCAAACCTTGAAGTGGAGGCTTCTTGAGCTTCATCTTCGGATGTTGAGCACCTCTCAATTTCCGAATCTTCACTTGATGAAACTCCCTCTTCGGATTTTTCTTGATTTTGTAGAGTGGAGGGATCTTCATGAAGCTTTGCCAATTTGCTCCAAAGCTCTTTGGCATCTTGAAATTCTCCAATTTTGTCCAAGATGGTGCTTGGCAAAAGATTGACCAATAGCTTGATCACTTTGTAGTTGGCCTCGAATCTCTTGATTTGCTCCTCATTCCATTTGCTTTTCTTGAGGAGTTTTCCTTTTGAGCTTGTTGGAGCTTCAAAACCCTCCATTAGAGCAAACCATTGCTCTATCTCCATCATGAAATAATTTTCCATCTTTGACTTCCAAAGACCAAAATTCGCCTTGTCGAATGGTGGAGGTGCCCTTGTGTCATAGCCAAACTCCATTCTCGAAGTTGAAACCCCTTGATGATGACTTCTTGAAATTAGGGATTCTTCCAACTTCTTCTTCTTCCTCTAGCTCTTGCCCTCTTGGCGATGAGTCCAAATAAAAGCAACTTTGCTCTGATACCACTTGTTGGGACCGATTGGCGAGCTAGAGGGGGGGGGAGGTGATTAGCTCCGATTTGCTTGTAGATGATTTGTCGCGGCGAAAGACTCGAGCAAACGCTAACACAAAGGATTTACTTGGTATCCACCCCGGTCGGGTGACTAATCCAAGGATCCACTCTCCTCACACTCTCATGCACTATGAAAGTCTCCTTCTTGAGGTGGAGAAACCTCTTACAAGCTTGTTACAAAGATACAATAAGAACAAAGCAAATACAAGATAAAATCTTACAAGATTTACAAATAAGCTCATACTTTACTTTCCTTGCTACCTTCAAGCTTGTGATTGCCTCTTGGACCTTGGAAATGCAGCAGCAACGAGCTCCAAGGCTTCCCTTGAAATGGCAATGTAGTTGAAGAAGAATAGGAGAAGTTCTGCAGCCACAGACCTGCGCGAAAACCCTTATACCCGACGCCTAGGGTTTGGTAATCGATTGGCCAATCGATTACCACGTAGGATTTAGCCGTTCAACGGCTAGTTTTCGAACGGTAATCGATTAGCCAATCGATTAACCGTGCCCTGAATTGATTACCCAATCGATTCAGAGCTTCTCTGTTCTCTCGCGCAAACTCTATGATCGATTACCCCAATCGATCAAGAGACACCTTAATCGATTGACCAATCGATTAAGGAAGGCTGAATCGATTACCCAATCGATTCAGTTACCTTCTATCCTCTTGCATAAACTTCCCTAATCAATTCAGCTACCCAATCGATCTCCCAATTGATTGAGTCCAACCTAACTTATCTCCACAAGTCTAGGATCCCCTACCAAGTGTCCGGTCAACCCCGTTGACCAACTTGGATTTTTCCTGCCTAGCTCCCAGCTCGGACTTACCCTGGTTCTCAACCAGATTCGCCTAACCCTCGAGTTAGGTCTAGTCTCTCGGTAGACTTCCACCTTGCCAGCATGCGATCTCCCCGATCCATCTGGACTTCACCTAGTCCCACTAGGTGTGCCTAGTCCCACTAGGTCTTTTGCCTTGCCAGCGTACGATCACCCCGATCTACCTGGACTTCACCTAGTCCCACTAGGTGTGCCTAGTCCCACTAGGTCTTTTCCCATGCCAGCGTGCGATCTCCCCGATCCACCTGGACTTCACCTAGTCCCACTAGGTGTGCCTAGTCCCACTAGGTCTTTTTCCATGCCAGCGTGCGATCTCCCCGATCCACCTGAACTTCACCTAGTCCCACTAGGTGTGCCTAGTCCCACTAGGTCTTTTTCCATGCCAGCGTGCGATCTCCCCGATCCACCTGGACTTCACCTAGTCCCACTAGGTGTGCCTAGTCCCACTAGGTCTTTTCCCATGCCAGCGCACGATCTCCCCGATCCACCTGGACTTCACCTAGTCAAGTCTCCAGTCAACCTTGACCCACTTGACACCATACGGCATTCAAACATAATTATCAAATTCAAACATCAATGTCAAACATCGAAACATACACCTCAAGCTCACCCGAGCTTGCTAGACTCAAGCTCACCTGAGCTTTGTCAAACTAGGTCAACCCTGACCTAACCAAGATTGCACCAACATATTGGACAATCAGAAATTGTAAATTTGGATTATAGGATAAGACCTTGGATTAAAAGTCTTCTTATTCCTTGGATAAAGTGTTATCCCATGATTTGATAAGAATTTATTGGATTTTATGAAAATGAAGAAGGATTGATAAGGCTCCCTAGGTATCTAAGATTTAGAGGTTAAACAGGGAACATTGAGGACAATTCCATGTGTCGAATTATGATGGGTAGATTTGACAAACACATGGAATTAGAAACGAATTTGGAAGTTGATACTTAATGCAAAATCCTTAAGAAACTTAGAGAGTTTGTAACACCCCAAATTTGTCAATGTAAAATCATGACGATGTATGAAAATGGTTATAATGAAATGATATAAATTTCATGCAATCACATGCTATGAAATGTCATGAAACTATTTTTATAAATGAAATGTCATGAATGCATGAAATATTATTATTTATGAAATATTATTATCATGGAATATTAGCATGAAATATTATATTCATGAAATATTATTATCATGAAATATTATGAAATTTCATGATGGGCTTGGTTTAATGGGATTTGATATGGATTAGTGCAAATTGTGATAAAAAGAAGAAGTAGAAGGGAGGAGGCAAGGATTGATCCTTGAACCTCCTAGTTGCACTCACCATGTCATAACCAATGAACCAAGCAATATTCTTGTAGAGAGAATAAGAAACATTCTTGTTAAATCGAGGGAAGCGAAGAGACATACCTCTTCATGAGAAGAGTATAAATAAGAGAGGGGGAAAGGAAGTTACACTCTTTCCTTCTTCTTCCCCACTTGATTTTCGAAAATCAAGAAGACTCCTCTCCCTTGCATTTTTGAAAAAGAAGAACAACACACCCTAGGGTTCTAACCCTAGGGAATTTGAAAGGAAGAGGACCCCTTTGAAGGTTCTACCCCCCTACTAAGTCCAAGGAACCCTAGAGAGAAGATTTGGAAGAAAAAGGATTTTTCACATACCTCCAAGTGTAGGGTACCCTACGGTTTAAAGAAGGTGAAAATTCCAGCGCAAGGAAGTAAGTATCCCCTCGCCTGCAGTGTAATAGTTATCGTATGTGGTGTCTACTTGATTGCTTGGAAAATGGGAACTTTTTCCCCTTGGCATAATTCGGCCACCCCCTTAGGGGAAGG
The DNA here is from genome assembly GCA_024364735.1 of Boesenbergia rotunda. NCBI lineage: Eukaryota > Viridiplantae > Streptophyta > Magnoliopsida > Zingiberales > Zingiberaceae > Boesenbergia > Boesenbergia rotunda. Next base: position 9,727 of record JAGFNQ010006539.1, on the reverse strand, counting down.
CTTTGGTCCCTTTTTGTTATACTAGTAGACCCTTGGAATTTAGGGTATATGTATATGTGGTTTATTCAAAATATTGTGAACAAAAATCTAGGGTTATGCCTTTGTGTAGGTTTCGGCCAACACCCAAGGGAAGGACCTTGGTTACCCTTTGATGCATGTGAAGACCCCTTGAAACTTAGGGTATATCTATATGATGTGTCCTTTCGTTTTGTGATAACAAAAGCTAGGGTTTAGGGCTTGGATGGGTTTCGGCCAAAGTATTGAAAAAGGGGCTAGTGAGAGTTGAGTTATCCTAGAAAACATTCATGCTTAGTGTATGGAATAATATTGTATACAAGATGTTTGTATAATTGTGTGTGAAGATTGGATGTCAAAAAAATCTAGCCTACCCTACCCTACAAGGTTTCGGCCAATCCTAGGGGAATTAGGGTTCAAGGTTGTATGATTTTCCTTATGATATATCCATGCTTAATAGCATAGGTGAGGTGTTTGTAAGAATGCTTGATTGGAAAACCAAACTTCTTTACTTGTGACTTTCGGCCAACCCTAGTCCTAGGGTTGGGAAGCACTTAGTGAGATCATGAAGCATGCTACCACTTATATGATGTGTGTATAAATTATGTGACCTATCTTGTTAGGTATAAAAGCATGCCTTATAGCCCATGGGGCACCCTGATGATATGAACATGATGTGTTTGATGATATGCTTAAAAAGGGATACTCTATTGAAACTGGGATCAAGAGCACCCGAATGTGTGGTGTGTCCCTAGGGGATCAAGAGCACCCTTGATGTTTGGTGTGTCCCTTAAAGATGTGATTAAGAGTACCTTTAGGCATATATATATATGAGTAATTGCATGATAAATTACTTTACTTTGAAAGTTGTGTACCCGACTCGGAAGGGGGTCGTTAAACAAATCCAATGTGCATGTTAACTGAAGGTCATGGCATTGGTAGGACGGAAGGGTCCTGCTCTAATTTGATTGGTGGCTCGCTACCCCAATTTATTAGGGAACGCGCTTGATGTGGTACTACAACTGGGCCCTAGATGATGATATGATATTTTTAAGTATTACCTTTATGGAACCTTTTGAAAAACATTTTCTCATTATGTGATGATCTTGTTCTGTAAAGCATTTAGAAATGTTTGATATGATGTTTATGATTCTATCTTGATATGACCTTGTGCTGTAAAGCACTTAGAAATATGTGATGTGATGCTTATGATGCTTATAGTTCTGTCTTGATTACTGAGTACATGATATGATGTATCGATATGGTTTTGCGAGTAGGCCCGGATTCTTACTAAGCATGTTTTGCTTACTAGTTCATGTTGTTTTTCTTATGCTGCAGATAGCGGTAAGAAATACTTGAACTAAAGGAAGAGGCAGAGGGAAGGCTAGAGGATGTGTGTGGTGATGGCTCGGGAAAGGACGAAAGATTCTTATCTACCTTATTTTTGTCTAGAATCTAAACTGCTTCCAATAAAAGATTGAAATTGTATTACTATACTCTGAATGTGCGATGATTATAACTACTCTACTGTTGATTAAGTTAGAGATATGGAACCTATGTCATGTTAGATAGTACTATCATTAATGTCTAACTTTTGTAGTATGCATGCTAAGTAAAATGCTAGATATTTACTATTTTCTGTTGCTTATGAATGCTTCTTTTGCATGTATCTAAGACTAGATAACTCTTGCTATAGTGTGTTAAATGATCTTCCTATTAGGTTGTAATTGTTTTGTTTGGATATACATGCTTAACTTGATAAATGATATGAATGTATGGACCCGTAACCCCGCCATTAGGGTAGATATAAGGGCGGGCGTTACAGAGTTGTACCAAAGTCAAGCACATTTGACAATCTCAATCAAATCATATTTTTCTAGGATATGGTATATCCTAGTAAGTGTGCTTGCAAACTTTAGAGTTTTTAGACTTTTATTGAGTTCTTTTTGGCACTTAGGGAAAGATTACCTCGGGCAATGCTATAAGAGTGTCAAAGGGGGAAGTACTCGGGTGTTGGGTTGTGTATGACTCAACGTGGTGTCTAGGAGGATAAGTCGGGTAGAACTTGACCAGGGAAAAATGAAAATTAAGAGAAGGCATGGGAAAGGGGGAGGTTGCCTCCTAGGTGCCTTGATTTTCATCTTGAAATTTTTGGGTTTTGTGTCAACTTGGAAATGGTGATAGATACATGGGTAGATGTATTTTTCCTAAGTAGGTATGGGTACCACAAAGTTCTCCACGAAATTTGGGAATTTTTGGAGACTTGTGGAATTTCTGGAGCATTTCTGAAAATGGCCAGAAAAGACTGAAATCAGAGTATCAGTCGTCTGCCCCATGGGCAGTCGACTGCCAGAGGCTGATTTGGGTATCAGCAGCTGATTTTGGGTCCAAATGACAAGGAACAAGTGTATGGGGGTCTAGTACAATGTGTTTAGGGTCATTGGGAATTTAAAGAACCAATAATTGGATAATTATTGGGTTCTTTTTGATGTATGGCAAAGGGGGAGAAATATTGTGTTTGAGTAGGAAACCAATACCTTTGCTAGAAAGAAACCCTAGGTTTAGGGGGAGCTAAGTTTGAGGGGGAGCATGGTTGCTCCCTTCTTGGCGTAAGGGGAACCTTGGAGAGGTTCTTAAAAAGCCTTTGTAAGTCTAGTGTAAGGGGGAGCTTGGGAGAAGCTTTAAAAAGCCCGGTTTGGTAGAAAATCCTAACTTGGAGGGTTAGGTGGTAAAAATCCTAGCTTGGAGGGCTAGGTGTGGGAAAATCCTAACTTGGAGGGTTAGGTGGTGAAAATCCTAGCTTGGAGGGCTAGGTGTAAAATTCCTAACTTGGAGGGTTAGGTGTGGGATGCCTTGGGATAGGATCCAGTTATGCATTGCATATGCATTCATTTAGCATGGTTTTTGCTGCTTACTACTATCTTTCTTTCCTAACTTAAACGGATTGCCAAACATCAAAAAGGGGGAGATTGTTGGAGCAATCGGTCCTAAGATGGTCCGGTGTGACTATGGGTTTTGATGTTTGGGCAAAGGGTTTAAGTTAGGTTTCCCTTGTATTCTTATATGTGTATGTTGAGTGTGCAGGTTGTACAGGTTACACATATGGACTTGACTGGACGGTCTCGGTACGGTGAAGGATGGCATGGAGGCAAGCTGGAGGCTTGCGTGCGCATCCAAGGGACCTTGGTGAGCAGGGACAATGAGCTTATGGGCGCGGACTTCGAGGCATGCGTGAAGGATGACATGGAGGCAAGCTGGAGGCTTGCGTGCATCCGAGGGACGGGAGTCGAAGATGAAGAGGGCACGAAGGCAATAGTCAAGGCTGCGGATGAGGAGTCAGTCGAGTCGTGAGGATTGAGTGCTGTGTGAATGTACTCGGGAAGGGGTTCAGCTAGGGACCAGTCGACTACCCTGGGGGCAGTCGACTGGTAGGTGGCTGGTGAGCTGGCTGAGAATTCGAACGTTGAGGTGCAACGGTCGAATTTGGCTGGCACCAGTCGACTGCCCTGGGGGCAGTCGACTGGTAGTGAGAAATCAGCCCCGAGTCATATTTAAAGAGGACTTCGTGGTGGCTAAGTTTCTTGACGAATCTTGTCTTGGTTAAAGGCAAGATAGTAGTCTTTGTGCTCAGAGGTTCTCAAGGTGTTGTGGTGAGGTTTCTCCACCTACAAGGAGCGACGAGAGCTAGCCGGAGGTTATCCGGGGAGTTATCCACCGACGTGTTAGTGAGAGCCCTAGAGCCAATCATGTGATGGTTGTTGTATGGACTCATTGTATCATATTTCATATATATATATTGTTAGTGATATGAGAGAAGTGTCCTAAGGCAATCGCCTTATGATTGTAAATATTTATTTCAATAAATGATAATTCACTATTTGAGTATACATGTTTGTATTTGATTGGGATCTTAAACTCATCTACTGAATGCCCGCAATACAACTCACAGCATAAGAGAATTTGTGATGGGATCACAACTAGTGATTATCTCTAAATGTGCAAATGTGAAGTATTGAAAATATCCCTAGTCGATGAATTGATAAATACGGACACTATCAATTCTGTTGAGACTAGCATGGGTTATTCTCTAATCAGCTGATTCTCACTGGCTGGCGACATTGGGATGTCCGGAGATAAACATGGATGCTAGTTAAGGGAACTAGTTCATTGGAGTGACTAGCTGTAAGACTTCATATGGTTATCTATATAGATATGTCAATGAAGTTCTTACTGCGGCTTAAGTGCGATGTTCCTTTGACTTGCGGTGATCAAGTCATCTTGGTCATGGAGACTTATACTTTAACATCTTAAGCAAGCATCTCCAAGGAGGTGTGGACCCAGGATGATTGGGTATAAGCCGAAGTGTCCGAAGATGTTTGAACAGCCTACAAAGGATTCACCACTCCTTGCGAGGAGATGTATACCCATGCCTATTATCGGATTGTTACTCAAAACCTCTGGCCAGAGTATATCATGTTTGGAGTGCGAGTCTCTAAAATACATGAGAGTAATTAGAAATCCAAAGGACGAGAAAGACAGAACTTGGGCTAGGTGTGACGTAGTCAGCCTAGTGGGGACTGACACAAATAGACCGTGTCCTGAACCAAGTGGGTATAAGATGGTGAAGGGAATGGGGCACGATTCATTAGAGCTGCTGAAGGGTTTCGGAATTCTTTCTGAGGTCAACCGTTGATCTTTCGATTAATTGGGGGTCATGATGTACTACTAGGTGCTACTCATGATCGTTCTATAATTAGTTGATTATAGACGGCCAACATAAATCGAAAGCCTATTTAGTCACACGCACTACGAGTAATCCGAGGGATTTAAAACGAGTTGAAAATTGGATTTTCCGATCAAGTGAAATAAGTCGAATCTGAATTTATCAGAGGCGCGATGGAAGCTAAAAATGGCTAAGTCTTTTGAAGGCTTATTGGGCGAATTAAATGAGTTTAATTCGCGATCAGTTCGGCTTGGTTTGGTCGGCCAAAGAGGGTGTCAAACCCCTTGGGTTGGCCGGCCACAAGAAGGGGAAGAAACCAATTTAATTGGTTTAATTAATAAAATAAATCTAGTGCGATTTGTTTTATAAATTATGGATAAATAAATTTGTGTAAAGAAATTTATATAAATAAATTTATAGAAATTTATTCTTTTTATGGAAATTAAAATGATCCATGGAATGGTTTATTTTAATTTTATAAAATCAATTATGAATTGATTTTTCCATAATAAGAAAGTTTATAAATTTCTTATAAAATTTATTCCATAATAAAAGGAGAGATTAATTAGTTTTATTATAAAGTTAGTTATAATAAAACTTGGTTTAAACGGAATAATTCATAAGAGAATTTATAGGATAAATTTCTTATGATAACTAATTCCGTTAATTCCGTTAAGAGGGAGACTTGGCAAGGGAGATGCTACTATATAAAGGAACCAAAGGCAAGCCCTTAATCCTAATTGAGTAATCAAGAGATTAGAAGCTCTCTCCCTCTCTCTCTCTTATTCTCTTCTTCCCTTCTCCCAAGCTAGGGCCGGCGCCCATCTTCCAAGCTAGGGCCGGCGCCCCTTGTCCAAGCTAGGGCCGGCGCAACCTCAACCTCCCTTGAGGTTGCCGTGAGTCAACAAGAAGAAGGAGAAGCCAACCAAGTAGAAGAAGAAGCGGATCACAACTCCTCTCTTCCCGGAATTTTGATTCCGTTAGTTTGGTGGTTAGTTTCCTATCTTTTCTCTTGATCTTATAGTTGTGCCTTTAGAGAATCTAGTAGTTCTCGTCGGCACAAAACTCGTGACTTTGCGAAGTCATCCCGAAGAGAACTCGGCGTGGACGCGAATAGAGGCGGAGCTTCCAAGGGACGCTACGGTTGGATCTCGTCCCTTACTTCGAGTTACGAGAGGTACTTAGTAAATTTGTTTACTTTTCCGCAAAGTTTTAATTTATGATTATGTCAACACATCATAAGGTTGCATGCTAGATACGTGGTTAAAATAGGAAATTATTTTATGCTAATTCTTCCGCTGCACGTAAAAAATTTAAAATTTTACGAACCCGTATCCTTGTCGACATGCACCCGGTCCCAACAGTGGTATCAGAGCCGGTTAGTGTTCGACATAATCATATAATTGTTTTGCGGAAAACTTTGTCATGATCTCAATTTTGGAAAAAATTTTCAATTATGGAAACTTTCAAATTATAATAAATTTTAGATTTAGGAATTTCTAAGTTTGGAAATCCTCATGAAATTTCTCAAACTTTTGAAATTTTCTAGTTTCTGAAATTTTATAATAATTGTGAAAACTTCCCATCATTGGAAACTTTCCAATTTTGGAAATTTTTCTATTTTAGAAAATTTTCAATTTTGGAAATATGTAAGTTTTCTTTGTACCAGAAACTTATAATTATTCTGAAAACCTATTTTTGAAATCTCGCAATTTTGGGCACTTTCTTGTAAGAAAGTCTAGACAAATTCATGGACAGTTAATTGACAATTAAATTTGAATTAGTTTTTAAATTGACAACAAAATTCTTTATTTTGGATTGAGCCTCGGGGAGCCGTCCAATTTAAAGTTAGTTGTTGTAATTTAATTTCCCAATTTTAATTGAAATTGTCATGTTTGATTTGGATTGAGCCTCAGGGAGCCGTCCAATTGGATTTACAACAAATTACTTTTCTTTGGGTATCTGAGCCTCGGGGAGCCACCCTTAGAAAACGATTTGTTGTAATTAATTAAATCCATGAATAAAATATGTTTAAGAGGTGATGCTCTTACATATTGTTGTCTCCAAAATTAATTAGGAAAATGGTTTCCTATAGAGTTTCTTAAATGAGATTTTCATGAAAATAATATGTGGTTGAATTAAGGGATTTGTCTCTTAATTTAATAAGATTTGATTTAGAGAAATCAAAGTCTTAAAACATATTATTTCCGAAATTGATTATGACAATTTAGGAAATTGTTTCCCAAAACAATTCCTTAAATAAAGTATGAAATTAGAATTAGGAAATCCGGTTCCTAATTCAAATAATGAGACTTGATAAATTAAGTCACATACATACTTTATTAAGGAAATCGTTAGTCATGACATAATTCTATGTCATGAATGTGCTTAGAAAAGAAAGGATGAGACCCAAAACCCCTTACAAAATATTAAGGCCAACACCTTCCATTAATATGGTTAGAATCGGAGTTTTGTTTCTCGTTTGGGTTGATGGACACATCCATGCCCGACTTGAACCTCAACATGTTCAAACCATGGAATTAGTTTATGAATAATATAGTTGGAGTCAGAGGTCAATCCTTAGTTTTGGTTGTTGGACACATCCAAGCCTGACTAAACGGTTGAATGAGCTCCAACCATATTAAAACTATTTCTTGATTAATGGGTCAGCCTTAAGCTTGGAGCATCGATTTGTTGTGCCACAGCCAAGGTCGATGCAAAGAGAGGTGCAGTTGGGTGCTATGTATAAAGTTGCATACTTGTTAATGAGTTAACAACCCAATGATTTATGCAAACATTCAATTAGTTGATAGCATAAAGTGATAGTTACATATATGTGATGTGTAATCGGTATAATTACCTACCTTCATAGCTAAGAAAAACTTGATGGCCACAGCCATGGTTGTTCTTATCTATGGTTGGATATCAACCTATTTGGAGATGCTCCTACAATCTCCCGAATTGATAAAAAGGGTTATTCAATTTGATAAATAAATAGGATTTTAATTAATGTATATTGATACATTCTTTATCATTCTTCTCACATAAGCTCAATTTGTGTTTCTAGGTTAATCACTCGATCATGTCTTCTCTGAATTTGCGTTCCATTTTGGACACCAATAAACTGACTGGGCCAAACTTCATGGACTGGCTTCGAAACCTGAGGATAGTCCTCAAGTCAGAGAAGCTTGCTTATGTCCTTGAAGATCAACTTCCTAACAACCTCCTGAAGGTGCAACTCCAGACCAGCTAGTGGCCTATCAGAAACATGTGACCGATTCTGAACTTGCGAGTTGCATCATGCTAGCCTCTATGATACCTGAGCTGCAAAAGCAGCATGAGCATATGGATGCTTATACCATCATCTTCCATCTTCATGAGTTGTTTGAAGAGCAGGCGAGATCCGAAAGGTTCGAAGTCTCCAGACTCCTCTTCACCACTAAGATGCAGGAAGGCACTTCTGCCTCGCAGTTTGTGCTAAAGATGTTGGGGTACATTGAGCGACTGAACACACTCGGTTTTGCAATGGATCATGAACTAAGTATTGACTTAATTCTGAGTTGTTTGCCCAAAAGTTATTCACAATTTGTGATGAACTATCGGATGAACAAACTAGAGACCACCATTCCCGAGTTGCTCAACCTGCTGAAGACTGTGGAGCCTTCTGTAAAGCCGGATCAAAAGGCGGTACTGTTAGTTGGTTCCTCGAAGAAAGGTTCTAAGAGGAAGGCCAAAGAACAGAATAAAGGAAAGAAGAAAAAGGCCAAAAAGACTGAAAAGAAACCAAAAGGAACTTGCCATCATTGTGGCAAGGAGGGTCACTGGCGAAGAAACTGCAAGATTTATCTTGAGTCCATGAAGAATAAGGCATCCGATGCCCCATCCTCTTCAGGTATCTTCGTTATTGAATGTCACTCTATTTCCTCAAAACCTGGGTACTTGATACTGGGTGTAGCTCACATATATGTAATGACATACAGGGGCTAAGGAATAGAAGAAGACTCGTCAAAGGAGAAGCGAATTGCGAGTTGGAAATGGAGCAAAGATTGCTGCTGTTGCCATCGAACATATTTGCTAAAGCTCCCACTGGACGTGTCTTAGAATTGGATAATTGTTATTTTGTTCCTTCGTTAATAAAGAACATTGTATCTATTTCATGTTTGAATGAAAAGGGTTATCATTTAACTTTTAGTAACAATTGTTGTTACATAACTTTAAATGGCGTTCTTTATGGGAATGGAACTTTGTGCAATGGTATCTACACGTTAGATTTATCCAGTGACGTTTTCAATATCGAAGTTAGCAACAAACGTGCTCGAATAGATAATCGAATAGACTCCTACACTTGGCATTGTCGTCTTGGCCATGTAAGTAAGAAACGCATGACCGAATTACACCGATGTGGAATTTTGGAATCATTTGAACCCGGTTCATTTGATACATGCGAATCATGCTTAAAAGGCAAGATGACCAAATTACCCTTTTCCGGAAAAGGTAATCCAGTGGGAGAATTGCTTGGTCTAATACATACTGATGTATGTGGACCAATGTCAACTCTTGCACAAGGAGGCTATAGCTACTTCATCACCTTTATCGATGATCACTCACGATTCGGGTACGTGTTCTTGATGAAACACAAATCTGAAGCCTTTGAGAAATTCAAAGAGTTCAGAAATGAAGTAGAGAAACAGCTTGGCAAAAGTATTAAAATACTTCGATCCGATCGGGGTGGTGAATACTTAAGTCAAGAGTTTCAAGATTATCTTAGGGACAATGGGATATTATCCCAATGGACTCCGCCGTATACACCACAGCATAATGGTGTATCTGAGAGGCGCAACCGAACCTTGATGGACATGGTTAGGTCGATGATGAATCATGCAACTCTTCCAAAATCCTTTTGGGGCTATGCACTTAAGACAGCTGTTTACTTGCTAAACAGAGTCCCGACCAAGGTAGTCTCTACTACTCCATATGAGACATGGAATA
>JAGFNQ010006538.1:51397-116961 GCA_024364735.1 Boesenbergia rotunda | reverse complement strand
GGAGCTGTGATGAGCCCAGATTCTGAGTCATGGCTGGAAGCCATGAGATCCGAAATGGAATCCATGTACACTAACCAAGTTTGGACCTTGGTTGATCCACCTGAAGGGGTCAAACCCATTGGGTGTAAGTGGGTCTTTAAGAGAAAGCCTAACATGGATGGACTTACTCATACCTATAAGGGTAGACTAGTAGCTAAAGGTTTCAAGCAAATTCATGGTATTTACTATGATGAAACTTTTTCTCCAGTAGCGATGTTTAAGTCCATTCGGATCATGCTTGTTATTGCAGCCTACCACGATTATGAGATCTGGCAGATGGATGTCAAGATAGCGTTTCTGAATGGAAACCTCCTCGAGGATGTGTACATGACACAGCCTGAGGGTTTTGTAGATCCACAGCATACTGGCAGAGTATGCAAGCTGCATAGAGCCATTTATGGTCTAAAGCAAGCTTCTCGGAGCTGGAATCTTCGATTCGATGATGCGATCAAACAGTTTGGTTTCATCAAGAACGAAGATGAACCTTGTGTCTACAAGATGGTTAGTGGGAGCACAGTAGTCTTCCTAGTCTTGTATGTGGATGACATACTACTCATTGGGAACAACATCCCTTCGCTACAATCTGTGAAGACTTGGTTGGGGACTTGTTTCACAATGAAGGACTTAGGTGAAGCAGCCTGCATTCTAGGCATTAAGATCTATAGAGATAGATTTAAGAGATTGCTTGGCCTAAGTCAGAGTACATATATCGATACGGTATTACACCGTTTTGCCATGCAGAATTCCAAGAAGGGAAATCTGCCAATGTCACATGGCGTGAGTCTTTCGAAGACTCAAGGTCCCTCTTCTAGAGAGGAGAGAGACCGCATGAGCAAGATCCCTTAAGCCTTAGCCATAGGATCTATCATGTACGCCATGTTATGTACTCGTCCTGATGTCTCATATGCTTTGAGCATGACGAGCAGATACCAGTCAGATCCAGGTGAACGTCACTGGATAGCAGTCAAGAATATTCTTAAGTACTTGAGAAGGACAAAAGAATATTTCTTGATATTTGGAGGCGATGAGCATCTAGTTGTAAAGGGTTACACTGATGCCAGCTTCCAAACCGACCAGGATGATTACAGATCGCAGTCAGGGTTCGTGTTTTGCTTGAATGGCGGAGCTGTGAGCTGGAAGAGTTCGAAGCAGTTCACAGTTGCAGATTCTACAACAGAAGCTGAGTATATTGCTGCATCAGAGGCAGCAAAGGAGGCAGTTTGGATCCGCAAGTTCATCACTGAGCTTGGGGTGGTTCCTAGCATATCTGATCCCGTAGAGCTCTATTGTGACAACAATGGAGCTATTGCGCAGGCTAAGGAACCTCGCTCACACCAGCGGACCAAACACATACTACGGCGATTCCATCTCATTCGAGAGATCATTGATTGAGGAGATGTGAAGATTTGCAGAGTACCCACAGAGGCTAACGTCGCAGATCCCTTGACCAAGGCTTTGGCACAGATGAAGCATGATGGTCACACTAGGTCATTGGGTATTAGATACTACAGCGATTGGCACTAGTGCTAGTGGGAGATTGTTAGTGAGAGCCCTAGAGCCAATCATATGATGATTACTTTTTGGACTCATTGTATCATATTCTTGTATATATATTTCTTATATATAAAGGCATTTCTTATGGTTATTGTACTTATGTGTATTGGTGCCAAATAACTTAGTATAATAACGTCCTTGAGTAGAAGGTTCTTATCTATATCAATCGATTAGTTGAATCGATAGTGAGATGATATAGAGAACACTATTCTTAATTATTCCTAGTCAAGTATTAACATTCAAGGACAATGTTAATGCATAGAGACTAGCATGTAGGTCAACATGATGACTTGATCTCACAAGTCATGGATATGAGATATCAAGTTGACACATGGGTATACATTAGAGAATGTATACTGAATGGCCCACCATGAGAAAGTATTATGGATCGTTATATGAGTGTCATATACTTTCTCATGTGACTATTAGTATGACTATTAGTCCTTAGACCTGAAGTCACCATAGTTCCCTACATAAGGAGTTATGTACTTTGGTTTCGTCAAACGTCACCCGTAACTGGGTGGACTATAAAGACGATTACTGGGTATGTAACAAATTATGCGGAGGGATGTGAGTGATGTAGATGGGATCTATCCCTCCTATATGACGGGAGAGATATCATAGTCTTGATAGAGTGAGATCACTAAATGCATGGCCATGCCCAAATAAGGCAATATGAGATATTGAGCTTATTTGATTATAGTGAGTCTACTTGGAGTTCAAGACACATAGATTGATTTGAGGATGACACGGTCTATGCCTCATGAAAGATCAATCTAGATATCGAGGATAGAAGGACGTTGTCACATATTGTGATGGTCACAATTATTAGTCACAATGGTGATGTTGGATCTCGACATTCTTGTAACTTGGGTAGCAATGACGTGTTGCTAGATACCTCTCATTGCTTATGTCCTTAAATAGGTTTAAGGGCATTGCCAACGTTACAAGAACCTATAGGGTCACATACATAGAGCAATAGATGGAGAATAAGTCCATATGATGGACCGAGAGTAATGAAGTCAAAGTTTGACTTTGGCTAAATATGGAAAGTCCATAAAAGGCAAGTTTGACTTGACTCAAATTAGACAACTTGAGTTGGACTCGAGTTTGATCCAAGTGTTGGATGAATCTAATCATGGGAGAATAATGAAGTCAAAGTTTGACTTTGGCTAAATATGGAAAGTCCATAAAAGGCAAGTTTGACTTGACTCAAATTAGACAACTTGAGTTGGACTCGAGTTTGATCCAAGTGTTGGTTGAATCTAATCATGGGAGAATAATGAAGTCAAAGTTTGACTTTGGCTAAATATGGAAAGTCCATAAGAGGCAAGTTTGACTTGACTCAAGCCACATCACCTTGACTTGACCAAGTGATGACTTGGCATCATCATCAAGGCTATGTAACCTCCCCATTTGAATTTTGAATTCAAATGAGGGGTTACCTAAGATGGTGGCCGGCCACTTATACACACAAAATGAGGTTTTTGTGGTGGATTGATTTTTCTCCCAACTCGGTTTTTGGTTTTTGCTCTCCCTCTCCTCTCTTGTGGCCGAGACCCCAAGCAAGTGCTAGCACACTTTTGGGCTCTCCTCTCCACTCTCTTGCTTGTGTGGATACTTCTAGAGGGTTACTACTTTGCATCCTTGAGATCCGACACCAACCGAGGAGCGAGCAGGAATTGCGGGGCATGCATCGAAGGTAGTTTTTCTCTTCTATAATAGATCTAGGTTGTAGATCGGTTTTGAAGCATGTAAACGAGCACTCGTAGATTTTTGAAATGATTTTCTTCGCTCGGATCCTTTCTATTGGGGCTTTCGGGGTTTCCGCGACGCGAAAAAGCGATTTTCGTGGCCCGAAAAACCCTACACGAGACAGGTAAGACCCCGGTTCAGCTTCGGCCACTCGGGGTCAGGCACCCGAGGTCGGTCACTCGGGGTCAGACACCCGAGATCGGCCACTCGGGGCCGGCCACTTGGGGTCAGGCACCCGAGGTCGGTCACTCGGGGTCGGGCACCCGAGGTCGGTCACTCGGGGTCGGACACCTGAGGTTAGTCGCTCGGGGTCGTACACCTGAGGTTAGTCGCTCGGGGTCGGACACCTGAGGTCAGTCGCTCGGGTCGAGTGTCCCCGGCCGAGCGCTCTAAGTTCGCCCCGCGGGCGGAGTCCTCGAATCCAGACTTACCCGATCGACCCAAACTACAAGTTAAGGCGGTAAACCTCTGGCACAATCATCACCTGACAGAACCGCCTGACAGGGCCGACGAGTGTTAATGAGCTTCAGAAGTGACAGGTTGGACAGGGTGTCAGGTGGTTGTGACAGTCTCACAGGGTCAATAAAGCTGCTACAAGCTCAGTCTGCCAGCTGACCATTCCTTAAATCAGACATGACAGCTCTGACACATCAGAGAGCTCACCCTCCCCTATATAAACCCCTCTTGGGGATCCAAATGGGGGATTGCTGCCATTTTGCAACCACACCACCATTTTGTAAGCCTCATTTTGGTCCGAGCCGAGTAACTTGAGCCTGATCCCTATTTAGGCCTGAGTCCAACCCCCGAGTTATAGCAGACCGGGTCATCTTGGTCAGACCGAGTCAGCCGGACAAGAATCAATCTTCGTTTATCAACAGGATCAGACAGGTTTGTGCTCTCATATAAAAAGAAGCTCCCTGAGCTACTTGACATTTGTGATTCGCCATCAAGGGCGTCGTGCCTCTAATTTTGAGTTCCAGAATGGTAGAGATTTTTTGGAAAATTTATTCAGGTGCGAGACTCTTCTCCATCTAACCGATAAATTAAGCTCTATCGATTGATGTTAGCTATTGCATGGCATTTTCTGGATTCGATTGCATCTTCGTTGAGCTCCACAGAACTGTCTGATTGGCAGACATAACAATGCTGGAAGCATACTATGACAGTTGCGAGGCGATAAAAGCATATTTTATGGTCTAAACATTAACTATGGGTGTCAAAACTATAATCTGTTACTCCTTTCTAATCACACTGGAGTTTCAAAAGTCTCAATTCTATTAATAATGTTGGATAAGATAATAGATAAATTTGAGATGATCGATTTGAATTCATGAAAATTTTTTACTGGTCACCAGCGTATATCGAGGAGTGCTCACGGTGGATGGTCTAGAAATCCAGCATCCCAGGGTTCGTGTTCCATTTGAAGGAAATTTTTTTATAAAATACATCATAATTAGAGATCAAATCGTAAATGCTTGAGATAATAATTAATGATCTTACCGCTATACTATAATCGGGGGCCTCTAATTTTGAGCTCCAGAATGACAGATTTTTTGGAAAATTTATTCAGGTGCGAGACTTTTCTCCATCTAACTGATAAATTAAACTCTTTGGCCTTTCAATTGATGTTAGCTGTTCCATGGCATTTTCTGGATTCAATTGTATCTTCGTAACTATGGGTGTCAAAACTATAATCTGTTACTCCTTTCTTTAAATATACATAACCAGAGTTCCAAAAGTCTCAATTCTATTATGTTGGCCACCGATCGTCAAGATAAATCGAAAAGCACTCACGATGAATAATCTATAAACTCAGCATCCCATGGTTCGTATCTCATTTGGAAAAAAAACATCTTGCAAAATACATCGTAATTAAGAATCGAATTATATATATCTGGGATAATAATTAATCATCCTATCATGCACCATAATTTCGGAGGCCTCAATTCTATTAACAAGCTCTAATATGTATACTAGAATATGAAACAAAGATGTTCATTTACATTCTTAGTTGATTCATATCCATTAATTAATTTTTACAGTTGTACAGAGGTGACTGATCCAGTCCAATCAAAGTTTATGATTGACTATTAGGATAAACTATTCACACTTTTCTTAGGATTATTATACTACTGGAGTAAAATTCTTATATTGTATCATTGTTGGGATTTGATCTTTAAATTTTTAATTGACAGAAAAAATTATACGTTTAAAAAATGAAAGATATTTCTATTAATATACATCGTGAAAATCATACATTTAAAAAATAAAAGATATTTTTATTAATATGTAATATGAAATTTATTTTAGTCCTAATAAGTAATCAGAACTATGGTTCAGATTAGATATCATGTGAGATGACCTTAAATGAAATTGACAGGATGCCCAAAGCAGGTCACGATTGAATAAGTAATCAGAACTATGGTTCAGATTAGATGTCATGTGAGATGACCTTAAATGAAATTGACAGGATGCCCAAAGCAGGTCACGATTGAATACTTGAGGAGAGATCCAAAGAAAGTCAAGAATGATCGGATGCTCGTCAGAAGATTCGATGGAGATCAAGAGTGATCAGATGTTCACGGAGAGATTTAAAGCAAATCAAGAATAACAAGATACTTAAGGGGAGGTTTGAGAAAAAAATCAAAAATGACTGAATACTCATAAAGAGGTTCGAACTATGAAAGTAATGATGATTCTTTATTTGAAGAGTTTAAAAGATAAAAGATATCTTTATTAATATGAGAATTTTTTTTTTGTAAAATTTGAAAAATAAAATTATGAGGGTCATCATTATAAAACTATATAAATTCTTCTTGTCTAATAAAACTTAATTGCTATTTTATGTTTCTGTTTTTTTTATCTGCAATTATTTATCACAAAGTAAACAAATGATAATTTTACTATACGTAGTATAGGGGCATTTTAAAAACTGTATCGTCAGGGCATTCAACTGTGGAACGGTTTTTTGACCCTTGTTTTTTCCTCACACACAGAATTTCTTTTTAAAAGTTGGGTTCGGAAATTCGAATCCAATATTGAAGTAAAAAAAATAAAGGTGATATGTTTATTTCAGATATTTTGTAATTCATTTTTAAATTATATAAAAAAATAAATTATAAAATAAATTTATAATCGATGATCAAATATCCTTAACTAAAGGATATAATTTTGTTTCGATAATATATATTATCAGTAATTGACAAGGGCGGCGTCAATTGGAATGAATCGGATGAGATTCAGATGAGGTTTGGGAGTTTTTTTAGAATAATGATTGAGAGAGTGAAAATGAGAGAGTGAAAATTATAGTAAATAATATGACATCTTGTATGTATGATCTATGATGGGTTCATCGTGTCCCCTAGGGTATAGTTTGATTCGGGACGGCGGCCGAAGGCCGCCGATGGTGATGGTGCCCAAGTGATAATCGGACGTGTACATGTAAAATGTCACGTCATGCCACATCATTCACTATAATTTTCACTCTCCTTATCATTGTTCTTTTTTTATTTCCAATCTGAATCCGAATCCGAATCTGAAATCAAATCCAAATTCAATTCAAAACCTTCAAACTTGAACTTGATCAATTCAAACCGATCATTCAAAACTATTTTTTTTTGTTATTTTCATGATAAATTTTCATTTTTATCTCAATACTTACATCATTATATTAACATTATTTTTAATATACATAAAATCATTTTAATTTTTAAAATAAAATTTAATTTAATTCTAAAAAATCCATTAAATCTTAAATTCGGATCAATCCGAGTCAATTCAAATCCGATCCGAATTCGATCCGAAAATTTTCAACTCGAAAACCTTCTAACCCAAACTCAACCCAAATTCAAAATCTCAAACTCGAATATGATTTTTTTTTTTTCAAGTCAATTCAGATCGGGCCATTGAGTCGGATTCATTTTTAATACTCGTGAGAATTTATCTTATCCCGTTAAAATAAATTTGTTACCTTTCAAAAAAAAAAAGAAAGATGAAATTAAAAATCTGAAAAAACTCTATTGAGATGCAAAAGGACATAATTATGGAATTCTATAACTTGCATTTGTGATATATACTCTTTTCCATTTGTCATTAATAAAAAAATTAAGTAAGTTTAGTAACGTTGAATTTGAAATAATCAATTTAGTCGTAGAAAAATTTTCATTTATTTTAATGAATTTGAAATAATCAATTTAGTCGTAGAAAAATTTTTATTTATTATTAAAATAAATCAAGAAGGACGAATGAGAAATCCAACATTTATATGGGTGACATATAAATATAAATATAAGATTTATATTAAAACATGTCAGCTTTACAGCGGCATAACACTTTTCTCTGCGTAATGTAAGTATCTCAGGTAGATTTTGAAATGGTCAACCGAGTCAAATTAGGTCCTATTATATTTTGATCATTGTGTCTAAGTGTGCAGGAGCTTAGGATTGAAGAAAGTCGAGCGAAAGACACAACGGTCGAGAAGGATGATACAGGAAGGGAGTCGACGGGTTCGGTGCATCCGAGGGACGTAGAGCTCTGCGGAAGAGTACGCCGGTGGAGCGAGAAAGATGCGTGTGACGTCTGAGGGATGAGAAGTCGGGGGTAAGCACGCTCAAGGAGAAGACCGAAGGAGGATTCGGGTGAGCCCAACTCTGGAAGGTCCGAAATCACCCAAGAAGACTGACTGGAGACTAGTCAACAAGGAGTTGACCAAAGCCACTTGGGCGCCCCTATGCTTTAGAGCACCCGAGAATGAAGACGCCCCTATTCCTGGGCACCCCAGTGTATATAGGCGCCTGAGAAGTGATTCTTATCCACAAGTTAGCCGTTTATGAACGTTGCATAGCGGATAACTTCCATGCCACATGACAGGCGCCCTCAAGCACTCGGGTGCCCCTGTTGTGCCACGTCAGCATTTGGATAAAGTTGATCGGGGCTATAAATAGGCCCCAAAGCTCAGTTCTAATCAACAATTCATTGTACTCAAAATTTATTTATGTTTTCACTATCTTTTTGAGTTCTACAAGTTTGTAAAGAGGATTAGCAACCTGGTTGCAAACCAAGTAAATCTGTATGCCTCTATTCTTTTTCTATCTAGTTCATTTTTATGTTCTTTATTATTATTGTGAACTAACTTCCATCTTTGTTAGAAAGAACAAAAGATAGTGATTGTTTATTTGCAGGGGCAATTCACCCCCGCCTCTTGCCGACCACATGATCCCCATCAATTTGTATCAAAGCAAGGACGCTTTAGAAGGATTAACCGCCATCTGAAACAACTTACAAAATTATCGGACCAGACATCTACCTGCCAAAGTTTGAGGGGGAGTTTGCAAGTTGGAAACGAAAAATGCAGGTATTCTTTAAAACTGATTTTGAATTACTTTTAATAATGAAAAATGATTTTGTAACTCTGAAAGACGCTGATGACAAACCTAAAAACGAAAGCCTCTGGACAAAGAATGAGCAAATAGATTTTGTGACAATCGAGAAAGTAAAGTTTTATTTGCTGACCGTACTGCCTACGTAAAAAGTCAAACGAATCAGGACTACCGATCAGCAAAGGAACTTTGAGAAAAGTTTCCAGAACATTACGAAGGTACCTCCGGAGCCAAACTAGTAAAAAGAGACATACTTCGGAATCAACTCAGCAATCTCCGAATGGAAGAAGAAGCGTTAGTAGCTCAATTACATGCAAAACTTAAGAAGTTAATCACGAGACTCAACTGTTGAGACCAGGTGCATGTTGACATGGATGCGGGTTCGTAATTTTAAAATTAATTACGTGCAGCGGAAGGTTTAGCATAAATAATTTCTCAAATTATTTAACCACACATCTAAGCATGCAATTTATCTTGTGTAGACATGATCATATATTTAAAATTTTGCAGAAACGTAAACTAATTTACGTATTACCTCGCGTAACTCGAAGGAAGGGACGAGATCCAACCGTAAGCGTCCCTCGGAAGCTCCGCCTCTATTCGCGTCCACGCCGAGTATCTTCGGGATGACTTCGCAAAGTCACAAGTTTCGTGTTCTTAAGAACTACTAGATTCTCCGAGAACGCGACAAGAAAAACCAAGAGAGAATTAATCACATCAGAAAAACTCACTACCAAGGTCGGCCGGAATCACAATTCCGGCGAAAAGGAGGAAGATGACTTGCACCCAATCCCAAGGTGATGATAGCTGGAGAGGAAGATCGTCCCAACGGAAGAAGAAGAAGGGAGAAGAACCTTGTGGTCGGCCAAGAGGAAGAAGGGAGGAGAGGGCGAGAGCCCAGGCAAGAATACTTCGATTGATTTTCCAAGCCTTGCCTTGGGTCCTTTATATAGTGGTCTCTCAACCGCCAAGTCTCTTTTTTCTTATGGAATAAATTTTCTATGACTTATTCCATTATGCCAAGTTTTATCATTTTTTTAATTCATGATAAAAATCAACCAAGTCTCTTTTTTTCTTATGGAATAAATTTTCTTAGCATGGTAAATCAATTCATGATTGATTTTATAAAATAAAATAAACCAATCCATAGTTCATTTTAATTTCCATGAAAAATAAACTAAACCTTGGTTTATTATATAAAAATTTATATCATCGATAATTTTATAAAACGAACCACACTTGGTTTATTTTATAAATTGAGCCAAAAACTTGGTTTTCTCCCTTTGTTGTGGCCGGCCAAGCAAAGAGGACGGAGACCCTCTTTGGCCGGCCCATCCAAGCCACGCCCCAATGAATTAAACTTATTTAATTCATCTATTAAGTCTTCAAAAGACTTAGCTATTTTATGCTTCCGATGCGTCTCTGAAAAATTCAGATTCGACTTATCGTTTGGCTTAACCAAACCTAATCTCTCTTGATTGGAAAATCCAATTTTCAACTCGTTTTAAATCCCTCGGATTACTCGTAGTGCGTGTGACTAAATAGGCTTTCGATTTATGTTGCCGTCTATAACTAATCAATTATAGAACAATCATGAGTGACACCTAGTAGTACATCATGATCCCCAATTAATCGAAAGATCAACGGTTGACCTCAGAAATAATTCTGAAACCCTTCAGCAGCTATATAAATCGTGCCCCATTCCCTTCACCATCTTATACCCACTTGGTTCAGGACATGGTCTATGTGTGTCAGTCCCCACTAGGCTGACTACGTCACACCTAGCCCAAGTGACGTTTTCTCGTCCTACGGATTCTAGTTACCTTCATGTATTTAAGAGATTCATACTCTGAACATGTCATGCTCTGGCCAGAGGCTTCGAATAACAATCCGACGATAGGCCTTGGGTATACATCTCCTCGCAAAAAGTGGTGAATCCTTTGTAGGCTGTTCAAACATCTTCGGTCACTTCGGCTTATACCCAATCATCCTGGGTCCACACCTCCTTGGAGATGCTTGCTTAAGATGTCAAAGTATAAGTCTCCATGACCAAGATGACTTGAACACTGCAAGTCAAAGGAACATCGCACTTAAGCTGCAGTAAGAACTTCATTGACATATCTATATGTAGACTACCATATGAAGTTTTACAGCCAGTCACTCCAATGAACTAGTTCCCTTGACTAGCATTCATGTTTATCTCCGAACATCCCAATGTCACCAGCCAGTGAGAATCAGCTGATTAAAGAATAACCCATGCTAGTCTCAACAGAATTGATAGTGTCTGTATTTATCAATTCATCGACTAGGGACAATTTCAATACTTCACAATTGCACATGTAGAGATAATCACTAGTTGTGAATTCATCACAAATTCTCTTATGCTGTGAATTGTATTGCGGATATTCAGTAAATGAGTTTAAGATCTCAATCAAATACATAAACATGTATACTCAAATAGTGAATATTCATTTATTAAAATAAATGATTACAATCATAAGGCGATTGCCTTAGGACACTTTTCTCATATCACTAACAAACTCCCACTTGGCCTAATGCCAATCACTACGGTATCCAATACCACAGGCTCTAACATGACCCTCAAACTTGCTTTGAGGCAAGACCTTAGTTAAAGGATCCGCTAAATTCCTTTTAGTGGGAATTTTCTCAATTTGTATATCATTCCTACTTATAATCTCTCTGATCAGATGATAGCGGCGAAGCACATGTTTGGATCGCTGATGAGACCTTGGTTCCTTTGCTTGTGCAATAGCTACATTGTTATGGCAGTAAACCGGTATTGCTTCATCAATGTTGGAACCACACCAAGTTCTGAGACAATCTTCTTGATCCAGACTGCTTCCTTTGCTGCTTCCGAAGTTGTAATATATTCCGCTTCCGTGGTAGAATCCGCTATGGTGTCTTGCTTGGAACTCTTCCAACTTATTGCGCCTCCATTCAAAATAAATACGTATCCGGACTGAGATTTGGAGTCATCCTTATCTGTCTGAAAACTGGCATCTGTATACTCACGTATTACCATATCACCTTCTCCATATATTAGGAACACATCCTTAGTTCTTCTTAAGTACTTGAGGATTGTCTTGACAGCCGCCCAATGATCCATTTCTGGATCAGACTAGTATCTGCTTGTGATGCTCAGAGCATACGATACATCGGGCCTAGTACATAACATAGTATACATGATAGATCCTATCACGGATGCATAAGGAATCTTATTCATGCAAATCCTCTCATCTTCTGTGCGCGGACACATAGACTTCAAAAGGTTGATCCTATGTCTGATGCGAAGGTAACCTTTCTTGGATTCCGACATGCTAAACCTTTCTAGCATTCGGTCTATATATGTAGACTGCGAAAGACCAAGCAACCGTTTTGATCTATCTCTATAGATTCTAATCCCAAGGATATAGGTTGCTTCTCCCAGGTCTTTCATGGAGAAAGTTTTGGACAACCAAATTTTAACTGACTGTAAGACTGATATATCGTTGCCTATAAGTAATATGTCATCGACATATAACACTAGGAATACAACTGCACTCCCACTAACCTTCTTATACACACAAGGTTTGCCAGGATTTTGTGAGAAATCAAACTCTTTGATTTTCTCATCAAAACGGATGTTCCAGCTCTTGGATGCTTGCTTCAGTCCATATATGGATCTTCGAAGCTTGCATACTTTGGTTTTATTAACCGATGTGAAACCTTCAGGTTGTATCATGTATACATCCTCAAGTAGGTTTCCATTAAGGAAAGCTGTTTTCACATCCATTTGCCCTCATAATCATAATGAGCTACTATGGCCAGAAGCATCCGAACGGATTTAAGCATAGCTACTAACGAATAGGTTTCGTCATAATCAATTTCTTGTTTCTGACGATATCCTTTTGCCACTAATCTAGCCTTAAAGGTAATAACATTACCTTCCATGTTGGTTTTCTTCTTGAAAACCCACTTGCACCCTATGGGCTTAATCCCTTCAGGTGGGTTAACCAAATCCCATACTTGATTTTTGTACATGGAATCCATTTCCGACTTCATGGCTTCAAGCCATTTATCCCTTTCTGAATTTTTCAGAACATCTTCATAACTGATAGGTTCGTCATCGTTAATGAGTAACATGTCGTTCGATTCACTTATGAGAAATCTGTATCTCTCTGGAATATTGCGTGTCCTATCAGACCTACGAAGAAGTGGTGTTGTTTTAGGTTCAACTGATAGCTCATCATTATGAGTTATTGGTTAAGGGTCTAGACTAGGTGTCTCTGTAATGTCTATTGGAGTTTCTTGAACTTCTTCAAGTTCAATGCTACTCCCACTGTTTTCTTGTAAAAGAAATTCTTTTTCTAGAAATACATCATGCCTTAAAACAAACACCTTTTGTTCCAAGGGATGATAGAATTTGTAACCTTTCTTTTCCTTAGGGTATCCAATAAATAGACATTTATCAGACTTAGCATCCAATTTGTCTGATAAAGTCCGCTTTACATAAGCAGGACAACCCCATATCTTTAGGTGAGATAAATGAGATTTCTTACTATTCCATGTCTCATATGGAGTAGTAGAGACTACCTTAGTCAGGACTCTGTTTAATAAGTAAACAGCTGTCTTAAGCGCATAGGCCCAAAAGGATTTTGGAAGAGTTGCATGATTCATCATAGATTTAACCATGTCCCTCAAGGTTCGGTTACGCCTCTCAGATACACCATTATGCTGTGGTGTATATGGCGGAGTCCATTGAGACAATATCCGATTGTCCCTCAGATAATCTTGAAACTCTTGACTTACGTATTCACCACCCCGATCGGATCGAAGTATCTTAATACTTTTGCCAAGCTGTTTCTCTACTTTACTTCTGAACTCTTTGAATTTCTCAAAAGCTTCAGATTTGTGTTTCATTAAGAACACATACCCGAATCGTGAGTAATCATCGATAAAGGTAATGAAGTAGCTATAGCCTCCTTGTGCAAGAGTTGACATTGGTCCACATACATCAGTATGTATTAGACCAAGCAATTCTCCCACTGGTTTACCTTTTTCGGAAAAGGGTAATTTGGTCATCTTGCCTTTTAAGCATGATTCGAATGTATCAAATGAACCAGATTCGAATGTATCAAATAAACTAGGTTCAAATGATTCCAGAATTCCACATCGGTGTAATTTGGTCATGCATTTCTTGCTTACATGGTCAAGACGACAATGCCACGTATAGGAGTCTATTTGATTATCTATTCGAGCACGTTTGTTGCTAACTTCGATATTGAAAACGTCACCCGATAAATCTAACATGTAGATACTATTGCATAAAGTTCCAGTCCCATAAAGAACATCATTTAAAGTTATGTAACAACAATTGTTACTAAAAGTTAAATGATAACCCTTTTCATTCAAGCATGAAATAGATACAATATTCTTTATTAACGATGGAACAAAATAATAATTATCCAATTCTAAGACAAGTCCAGTAGGGAGCTTTAGCAAATATGTTCCGATGGCAATAGCAGCTCATGAAGTTGGAAGACGATGGTATGAGCATCCATATGCTCATGCTGCTTTTGTAGCTCAGGTACCATAGCGGCCAGCATGATGCAACTCGCAAGTTCAGAATCGGCCACATGTTTCTGATAGGCCACTAACTGGTCTGGAGTTGCATCTTCAGGAGGATGGTTGGGAAGTTGTTCTTCAAGGACATAAGCAAGCTTTTCTGCCTTGAGGACTATCCTCAGGTTTCGAAGCCAGTCCATGAAGTTTGGCCCAGTCAACTTATTGGTGTCCAAAATGGAACGCAAATTCAGAGAAGACATGATCAGGTGATTATCCTAGAAATACAAATTGAGGTTATGTGATGAGAATGATAAAGAATGCATCAATATACATTAATTAAATCCTATTTATTTTTCAAATTGAATAACCCTTTTTATCAATTCGGGAGATCGTAGGAACATCTCCAAATAGGCTGATATCCAACCATAGATAAGAACAACCATGGCTAGAGTCCATCAAGTTATTCTTAGCTATGAAGGTAGGTAATTATACCGATTACATATTATACATATGTAACTATCACATTATGCTATCAACTAATTCAATGTTTGCATAAATCATTGGATTGTTAACTCATTAACAAGTATGCAACAATACACATAGCACCCAACTGCACCTCTCTTTACATCGACCTTGGCTGTGGCACAACAAATCGATGCTCCAAGCTTAAGGCTGACTCATTAATCAAGAAATAGTTTTAATATGGTTGGAGCTCATTCAACCGTTTAGTCAGGCTTGGATGTGTCCAACAATCAAAACTAAGGATTGACCTCTGACTCCAACTATATTAATCATAAACTAATTCCATGGTTTGAACATGTTGAGGTTCAAGCCGGGCATGGATGTGTCCATCAACCCAAACGAGAAACAAAACTCCGGTTCTAACCATATTAATGGAAGATGTTGGCCTTAATATTTTGTAAGGGGTTTTGGGTCTCATCCTTTTCTTTTATGCACATTCATGACATATAATTATGTCATGTTCTAACGATTTCCTTAATAAAGTATGTATGCGACTTAATTTATCAAGTCTCATTAAATGAATTAGGAACCGGATTTTCTAATTCTAATTTCATACTTTATTCAATGAATTATTTTTGGGAAACAATTTCCTAAATTATCATAATCAATTTCGGAATTAATATGTTTAAGATTTTGATTTCTCTAAATCAAATCTTATTAAATTAAGAGACAGATTCCCTTAATTCAACCACATATTATTTTCATGAAAATCTTATTTAAGGAAATATACTCTATAGGAAACAATTTTCCTAATTAATTTTAGAGACAATAATATGTAAGAGCATCACCTCATAAATCAAATAAGGAAATTATCGTTTGAGAATCACCTCAAAAATTTCCAAGATTTGATCACATATTTTATTTATGGAAAATTAATAATTTAATTTGGACGACTCCCTGAGGCTCAATCCAAATTAAAATTTTGAATGTTTAAATTCAATTTTGGAAATTCAATTATAGCAACTAACTTTAAATTGAACGGCTCCCCGAGGGTCAATCTAAAATAAAGAATTTTGTAAATAATTTAATTTCTTATTATGAATTTAAATATCAATTAATATTCCCATAATTTTGTCTAGACTTTCTTGAAAGAAAGTGCCCAAAATTGTGAGCTTTCCATAAATAGAAAGTTTTCAAAAATAAAAGGTTTTCAGAATAATTGTAAGTTTCTGGTACAAAGAAAACTTACGTTTCGCCAAAATTGGAAAATTTCCAAAATGGAAAATTTCCAAAATTGGAAAGATTCCAAAAATGGAAAGTTTTCCCAATTATCATAAAATTTCAGAAACAGGGATATTTCAAAAGTTTGCCAAATTTCATGATGATTTCAAAACTTTGAAATTCCTAAATCTAAAATTTACCATAATTGGAAAGTTTCCATAATTGGAAAATTTTTCAAAATTGAGATCATGACAAAGTTTTCCGCAAAAACAATTATATGATTATGTCGAACACATACCTCGGCTCTGATACCACTGTTGAGACCGGGTGCATGTTGATATGGATGCGAGTTAGTAATTTTAAAATTAATTACGTGTAGCGGAAGGTTTAGCATAAATAATTTCTCAAATTATTTTACCACACATCTAAGCATGCAATTTATCTTGTGTAGACATGATCATATATTTAAAATTTTGCAGAAAGGTAAACTAATTTACGTATTACCTCGCGTAACTCGAAGGAAGGGACGAGATCCAACCGTAAGCGTCCCTCGGAAGCTCCGCCTCTATTCGCGTCGGGGACGAGTATCTTCGGGATGACTTCACAAAGCCATGAGTTTCGTGTTCTCGAGAACTACTAGATTCTCCGAGAATGCGACAAGAAAAACCAAGAGAGAAGTAATCACATCGGAAAAACTCACTACCAAGGTCGGTCGGAATCACAATTCCAACGAAAAGGAGGAAGATGACTTGCGCCC
Organism: Boesenbergia rotunda; assembly: GCA_024364735.1. Lineage (NCBI taxonomy): Eukaryota > Viridiplantae > Streptophyta > Magnoliopsida > Zingiberales > Zingiberaceae > Boesenbergia > Boesenbergia rotunda. The sequence goes on along the minus strand of JAGFNQ010006538.1, from coordinate 100,230 downwards.
AATCCCAAGGTGATGATGGCTGGAGAGGAAGATCGTCCCAATGGAAGAACTTCGTCGCCTCGGTGCTTCTCCTTATGCTCACGGCATGAAGAAGGGAGAAGAACCTTGTGGCCGGCCAAGAGGAAGAAGGGAGGAGAGGGAGAGAGCCCAGGCAAGAATACTTCAATTGATTTTCCAAGCCTTGCCTTGGGTCCTTTATATAGTGGTCTCTCAACCGGCAAGTCTCTTTTTTCTTATGGAATAAATTTTCTATGACTTATTCCATCATGCCAAGTTTTATCATTTTTTAATTCATGATAAAAATCAACCAAGTCTCTGTTGGTGCAAGTTGCATCAATGATGTTCTCCTTTAAGTGTTTTAATGTTTGACAATACACTTAAGTCAGTGATACAATAAACAGACAAAGGGGAGCAAAGGAGAAGTAACCTATGTTGAAGAAATGTCCTAGTTAACCTAGGTATTGAAACCCTAAGACCTAGCGAAGGGCTGCTAGGCACCTAGCGAAGGGCTGCTAGGCACCTAGCGAAGGGCTGCTAGGCATTGAAGACCTAGCAAAGGGCTGCTAGGCACCTGGCGAAGGACTGCTAGGGAATGAAGACCTGGCGAAGGACTGCTAGGCACCTGGGACCGGGTGCATGTTGACATGGATACGGGTTCGTAATTTTAAAACTTAATTACATGCAGCGGAAGGTTTAGCATAAATAATTTCTCAAATTATTTCAACCACGTATCTAGCATGCAACCTTATATTGTGTAGACATGATCATAAATTAAAATTCTACAGAAGTAAACTAATTTACTTAATACCTCGCGTAACTCGAAGTAAGGGACGAGATCCAACCGTAGCGTCCCTTGGAAGCTCCGCCTCTATTCGCGTCCACGTCGAGTTCTCTTCGGGATGACTTCGCAAAGCCACGAGTTTCGTGCCGACAAGAACTACAAGATTCTCCAAAGGCATGACAAGAATATCAAGAGAGAGAGAGAGATGAAAGCTAACCACCAAACGAAGAACGGAATCCGGATTCCGGGAGGAAGGAAGGAGTTGCGTCCGCTTCTTCTTCTTCTTCGGCTTCTTCTTGGTGGAGGTGGCTCACGGCAACCCTAGAGGAGCTCTCTAGGGCAGGCGCCCACTTGAGGAGGGAGAGGGAGAGAAGGAGAGGAAAAGAGGCTAGGCAAGAATCCTTGATCACTTGAATTGATTTCCAAGCCTTGCCTTTGCACCTTTATATAATAGCCTCTTTATCGCCAAGTCTCCTTTTTAACGGAATAAATTTTTCATAAGAAATTTATCTTATAAATTTTTCTATGAATTATTCCGTTATGCCAAGTTTTTATTATAACTTAATTTATAATAAAAATAACCATGTCTCCCCTTTTATTATGGAATAAATTTTACAAGAAATTTATCTTATAAATTTTTCTTATCATTGAAAAATCAATTCATAATTGATTTTATAAAATAAAATAAACCAATCCATGGTTCATTTTAATTTCCATAAAAAGAATAAATTTCTATAAATTTCTTTATCATGGTAAATCAATCCATTATTGATTTTATAAAATAAAATAAACCAATCCAAGATTTATTTTAATTTCCATGAAAATAAATTTCTTTATATAAATTTCTTTATCCATAATTTTATAAAACAAACCACGCGCGGTTTATTTTATAATTTGAACCAAACAATTTGGTTCTCCCTCTTATTGTGGCAGGCCAAACCAAAGAAGGTGGGGACCCTCTTTGGCCGGCCAAACCAATGTCGTAACCGTACGAATTAAACTCATTTAATTCGTCCAATAAGTCTTCAAAAGACTTAGCTATTTTATGCTTCCGATGCGTCTCTGAAAAATTCAGATTTGACTTATCTCTCTTGATCGGAAAATCTAATTTTTAACTCATTTTAAATCCCTTGGATTACTCGTAGTGCATGTGACTAAATAGGCTTTCGATTTATGTTGGTCGTCTATAATTCATCAATTATAGAACGATCATGAGTGACACCTAGTAGTACATCATGATCCCCAATTAATCGAAAGATCAACGGTTGACCTCAGAAATTATTCTGAAACCCTTCAGCAGCTCCAATGAATCGTGCCTCATTCCCTTCACCATCTTATACCCACTTGGTTCAGGACATGGTCTATATGTGTCAGTCCCCACTAGGCTGACTACGTCACACCTAGCCCAAGTAATGTCTTTCTCGTCCAACGGATTCTAATTACTCTCATGTATTTCAGAGACTCATACTCTGAACATGTCATGCTCTGGCCAGAGGCTTTGAGTAACAATCCGACGATAGGCCTTGGGTATACATCCCCTCGCAAGGAGTGATGAATCCTTTGTAGGCTGTTCAAACATCTTCGGGCACTTCGGCTTATACCCAACCATCCTGGGTCCACACCTCCTTGGAGATGCTTGCTTAAGATGTTAAAGTATAAGTCTCCATGACCAAGATGACTTGAACACCGCAAGTCAAAGGAACATCGCACTTAAGTTGCAGTAAGAACTTCACTGACATGTCTATATGTAGGCTACCATGTGAAGTTTTACAGCCAGTCACTCCAATGAACTAGTTCCCTTAACTAGCATTCATGTTTATCTCCGGAGATCCCAATGTCACCAGCCAGTGAGAATCAGCTAATTAGAGAATAACCCATGCTAGTCTCAACAGAATTGATAGTGTTCTTATTTATCAATTCATCGACTAGGGACAATTTCAATACTTCACAATTGCATATGTAGAGATAATCACTAGTTGTGAATTCATCACAAATTCTCTCATGCTGTGAATTGTATTGTGGACATTCAGTAAATGAGTTTAAGATTCCTATCAAATACACAGACATGTATACTCAAATAGTGAATATTCATTTATTAAAATAAATGTTTACAATCATAAGGCGATTGCCTTAGGACACTTCTCTCATATTACTAACACCTGGTGAAGGACTGCTAGGGAATGAAGTCTTGGTCCAAGGGACTAAGCAACTTAGTTGAGCGATGACTAAGTACAGGAGTAGAGACGGGTCAGGGTTTGGGCGTCTCGAGGTCCGAAGGTATCAGAAGCTAAGTAAAAGTCCACCCGAAGGACTGGGTGGCAACCGTCTCCTGAAAGGAGTAGGTGAAAGGTGCGTTCTCGGGGGTGGGAACTTGCGCCAGTTTGACCTAGGGTTTCGTGGAGATTCGAAGACCGAACCAAGTCCGTAAGCCTAATATTGTAGGTATATTTGCTTTGTGTTTGTGTATCTTGCAAGTACCAAGAACCGGAGACAAAGTAGGTACGTTACTGGAGAAAGGCTGATGGGGGCGCCCCCACTGTTGGGGGTGCCCAGAGCAAGGCACAAAACCCAGTCTTGGGTTTAAACCATTATTGGGGGCGCCCGGGGTAAAGAGGAAAATGCAGTTTTCGTGAAGTAAGAAGAATAGGTGTCAAGGGGGGGCGCCCGGAAGGTCCGGGGTGCCCGGGTTGAAACCTATATTTGCTATTTCAGGTTTGAAATGTAGTTAAGTGCTTAGGAGGGCGCCCGGAAGGTCCGGGGCACCCTGGTCAAAGATTTTATCACCTGCGGTGAGGTAGGCGCAAGGATAAGGTTTGACCGAGTTATTAGGGGCGCCCCCGATGTCCAGGGCGCCCCCAAGAGCCCTATATAAGGGGATTCGACCCCTCTGCTTCAACAACAATTGCCAAGTACCATTCTGATCATTCTGACCGACGACAACGCGCTAGAGATGAGGCTCTATGACTGAGAGGCTCCAGGAGGAAGTGTGCGTCACTTCGGAGGTCCAGATCGGCCGAGCTTCAGACTTTCCCTTGTTGGCTTACTTTTATTTTATTCCGCACTTAAATTTATTTATCTTTTGATTGTAAACTTGCACTGTAAGTCGGGTTTCTCCGCCTCCAGAAAGTTCGGGAAGGAGACCAATAGTGGACGGGCGTTCCCGTGCATAGGCCTTGGATGTACTGACCCTGGGGGGTTGGGAACCAAGTAAAAATCTCGCTGTGTCCCTGTGTCTGTTTATTTTCGTTCTGCATTACTTTTCCGCTACACTAACGCTCTGAGTCCAGAACGACAATCGAAAGTCTTACGAAGTTTCCGAAATATTTGAACGGTCGATATTCACCCCCCCTCTATCGACGGCACCGGTCCTACAGTCTCTTTTTTTCTTATGGAATAAATTTTCTTATCATGGAAAATCAATTCATGATTGATTTTATAAAATAAAATAAACCAATCCATGGTTCATTTTAATTTTTATGAAAAATAAACCAAACCTTGGTTTATTATATAAAAATTTATATCATCCATAATTTTATAAAACAAACCACACTTGGTTTATTTTATAAATTGAGCCAAAAACTTGGTTTTCTCCCTTTGTTGTGGTCGGCCAAGCAAAGAGGATGGAGACCCTCTTTGGCCGGCCCATCCAAGCCACGTCCCAATGAATTAAACTTATTTAATTCATCTATTAAGTCTTCAAAAGACTTAGCTATTTTACGCTTCCGATGCGTCTCTGAAAAATCAGATTCGACTTATCGTTTGGCTTAACCAAACCTAATCTCTCTTGATTGGAAAATCCAATTTTCAACTCGTTTTAAATCCCTCGGATTACTCGTAGTGCGTGTGACTAAATAGGCTTTCGATTTATGTTGGTCGTCTATAACTAATCAATTATAGAACAATCATGAGTGACACCTAGTAGTACATCATGATCCCCAATTAATCGAAAGATCAACGGTTGACCTCAGAAACAATCCTGAAACCCTTCAGCAGCTATATAAATCGTGCCCCATTCCCTTCACCATCTTATACCCACTTGGTTCAGGACATGGTCTATGTGTGTCAGTCCCCACTAGGCTGACTACGTCACACCTAGCCCAAGTGACGTTTTCTCGTCCTACGGATTCTAGTTACCTTCATGTATTTAAGAGATTCATACTCTGAACATGTCATGCTCTGGCCAGAGGCTTCGAGTAACAATCCGACGATAGGTCTTGGGTATACATCTCCTCACAAAGAGTGGTGAATCCTTTGTAGGCTGTTCAAACATCTTCGGTCACTTCGGTTTATACCCAATCATCCTGGGTCCACACCTCCTTGGAGATGCTTGCTTAAGATGTCAAAGTATAAGTCTCCATGACCAAGATGACTTGAACACCGCAAGTCAAAGGAACATCGCACTTATGCTGCAGTAAGAACTTCATTGACATATCTATATGTAGACTACCATATGAAGTTTTACAGCCAGTCACTCCAATGAACTAGTTCCCTTAACTAGCATTCATGTTTATCTCCGGACATCCCAATGTCACCAGCCAGTGAGAATCAGCTGATTAGAGAATAACCCATGCTAGTCTCAACAGAATTGATAGTGTCTGTATTTATCAATTCATCGACTAGGGACAATTTCAATACTTCACAATTGCACATGTAGAGATAATCACTAGTTGTGAATTCGTCACAAATTCTCTCATGCTGTAAATTGTATTGCGGACATTCAGTAAATGAGTTTAAGATCTCAATCAAATACATAAACATGTATACTCAAATAGTGAATATTCATTTATTAAAATAAATGATTACAATCATAAGACGATTGCCTTAGGACACTTTTCTCATATCACTAACATCAACAACCTCAGAGATGTTAGGACCGAAAGGAGAGCTAGAGGGGGGGTGTTTAGCTCCGATCTTTGCTCATTGATGATTTGTTACGGCGGAAGACTTGAGCAATGCTAACACCTTGATTTACTTGGTGTCCACCTCCTTGAGGTGACTAATTCAAGGATTTGCTCTTCCTCACTCTCTCATACACTATGAAAGATCTCCTTCTTGAGGTGGAGAACCATCTTGCAAGCTTACAAGAAGATATAATAAGAAACTCAACCAAATACAAGGTAAATCTTACAAGATTTACACACTTAGATCCTTGTTTGTCTTGCATTCTTCTTCTTTTTGCTTGAAAAATGCCTCTTGAAGTGCACCAACACTTATTAAGAACCGGCGAAGAAGGACCAGAAGCATCGTAGAAGAGCTCGAAGAGATACGTGAAGGATCCCGCTTTAAACTTGCGTGAAAACCCTATATACCCGTGATCTAGGGTTCCCTAATTTATTACCCAATCGATTACCAGGTCAAACTTAGTCATTCAACGACTATTTTTTGAAGCTTAATCGATTAGCCAATCTGAATCGATTCAGCACCTTTCTATGCTCTCATACAATACCACCGTAATCGATTGTCTAATCGATTATGGTCCCCCTTAATCGATTGCCTAATCGATTACGATCCCTTTTAATCAATTATCTAATCGATTAAGAGGAGGCTGAATCAATTACCTAATCAATTCAGCCTGCTTCTGTTCTCTCAACACAACTCTCCCAATCGATTACTCAATTGATTCACTCCCTCCTTAATCGATCACCCAATCAATTAAAAAAGTTTATGTTCACGAGAAACTGACGTCAATCGATTACCCAATCGATAGACCAAACCCTAACTTGTGTGCACAAAGTCTAGGGTCTTTTTGCCTAACCCTAATCAACCATGACCTGTTAGGACTTCTTCACCAAGTGACTGATCAAACCTTTAATTGATTTGGACTTTCCCTTGCCTAGTTCCCAACTAGGGTTTTTCTCATGTCATCGAGCGATTTTCCCGATCCACCTAGACTTCACCTAGTCATACTAGGTGTGCCTAGTTCCACTAGGGCTCTTCTCGTGCCAACATGTGATCTCCCCGATCCACCTAGACTTCATCTAGTCCCACTAGGACTCTTCCCTTGCCAGCATGTGATCTCCCCGATCGACCTGGACTTCACCTAGTCTCACTAGGTGTGCCTAGTCCCACTAGGATTTTTCCCTTTCCAGCGTGCGATCCCCCCGATCCACATGGACTTTACCTAGTCCCACTAGGTGTGCCTAGTCTCACTAGGACTTCTCCATTACCAGCATGCGATCTCTCCGATCCACCTAGACTTCACCTAGTCCCACTAGGATTTTTCTCAGTCAAGTCTCCAAACAACCTTGACTCACTTGACTCACACGATATTCAAACATCATTATCAAACATCGAAACTTAAGCTTACCAAACTTATCAAACATAAACTCACCCGAGCCTAGCCAAACTAGTCAACCCTAACCTAACAAAGATTGCACCAACAAGAGAGTCGGTAAGTAATCAGAATGCACAAAGGTATACATTAAACACCTTCTTGAGGACCCCGAACTGGACTACCATAATAAACACTTACTACATCTCTAAGGTGTTGATACAGTCTGACCTGATTGTTGTTTTGATGTTGACACCGATTTAAGTTCGGTTGAGTGAGAATTGAGATCAGATAGTTAAGTTCGGATTAAGTGTACTTGTCAGAGAGGGCTCGGTAGCTCATTCTCTAGACCGGGATGAGTCGGAGAGGTCTCGGTAGCTTGTTCTCTGGACTCTGGTCAGAGAGGGTTTGGTAGCTTGTTCTCTGGACCGGGATGAGTCGAAGAGGGCTCGGTAGCTCGTTCTCCGGACTCTGGTCAGAGAGGGCTCGGTAGCTCGTTCTCTGGACCGGGATGAGTCAGAGAGGGCTCGATAGCTCGTTCTCTGGACCGGGATAAGTCAGAGAGGGCTCGGTAGCTCGTTCTCTGGACTAGACTGAGTTAGAGAGGGCAAGGGAGCTTGCTCGCTAGACTCAGGGTATAACTTGAGTTAGTCATGGTTATAATTGGCCATGAATTAATCAAATGATCAGAATAGACCTGGACCGATCAGGATGGACTCTAATCGGTCACCTTAACCGATCAGGTACTTCCCTGATCGGTCACCTTGACCGATCAGGTGCTTTGACTGAAATTCCAGTGAGTTTAGGGATCGGTCTGATGACTGATCAGGTGCTTTGACTAAAATTCCAGTGAGTTTAGGGATCGGTCTGGTGACCGATCCCCTGGTCTCTGATCGGTCAAGGTGACCGATCAGAACATCACTGGACCAATCAGTATAGAGTCTGATTGGTCAGGAGGTTGTCTGATCGGTCAAAGTGACCGATAAACACCTCTGAACTTTAATTCAAATTGTTGTCAGCGCAGTTCTGATTTCTAATTTGCTTCGCTAATGAATCTGTAAGTGTGCAGACAATACAGAGCTTTAAAATTCAAATGAAGGAGCAAGAAGAAGGGTCAAGGGTGACTTTCCATGGTGCTATTTTGTTTGATACACATTTGTAGGTTTCAACGACACCTGACCTGAAGCTTCAGCTGAAGAGGATGACTTCAGTATGCTGAGAGCTCAGAGGGGTCAGTGGGTGACGATGCCTGTATGTGTGCAGAAGAAAAGCTTAAGAAGAAGAAGTTGGCAAAGCAGAGGAGAACAACGGAAAATGGTGATTAGAAAATCTATGAAGAGTTTTGCTGTTGAGTTGTTGGTGTTCTCTGCATTTTTCTTCTTGCTTGATCTTTCTGCTTACTACTGGTGCTTGTGCTTAAGGTGGTGTGCATCTATTGTGTAAGCTTCCTTCTCTAGTCTCTTGTAGTTCACTTGATATACTTCTGAGACATTTATGGAGAGGTTACTCCACCGAGAAGGAGGAAGTTTTTAGCCGGATTCATTCCGAGGCCTGACCTGCCGAAGATCAAGGGATCGCCCGCCTTACGGGCACGCCAAGGAGTAGGGACAAATTATCCCCGAACCTTGTAAACACTGTGTTAGTCTATGTTTTGGTTTATTTCTGCTTTGTTTGTTTTCCGCTGCTAATCTGATTGTAAGAAGAAGCAAGTTTTGGTGGGTGGTTATTCACACCCTCTCTCTCTAGCCATCCCAAGATCCTAACATAAGGATCTTGTGGTAAGTACCTTAAAGAAACTCTTTTTGACATTAGAACTTCACGAATCTCGATGTGCATGAAAGAGTAAAATGGATAGCATCGCCCTAAACACGAGGAAAATCCAACACAAGGAGGTTTCAAAAGATGAAGAAGACACAACATACATGGTAAGGAAATTGTCTAAGTATATCAAAGCTAAAAGATTTAATAAAGTGCAGGGTAAGAAGCAAAGGAAGATCTGTTGCTACAATTGTGAGGAAGAAGGGCATATCAAGGAAAACTGCTCAAAGTTAAAAGTAAACAAACACAACAAGGCGAAACATAAGAATCTAAAGGCTACATAGGACGAATCATCATCAAATGAGTCTGATATCATAGAACATGTCGGACTTTGCGCTGATGGCTTCACATCAAGAAGAAGGAAGCATCGATGAAGGGGGAGCCACGTAAGAAGATAGCAGCGACGAAGGGGGAGCTTCGGACTTCGAAAGAGATATGACAAGTGAGGTATATTTTCTACCTCCTGATCAACTCTTTTCAGATATAAAGTCAATGATAAAGTCAATATGCAAATTAAAAAATAAAAATACAAACTTAAAAAAAACAACTAGCATCTGCATGGCCATTAGAAATGTTTGATAAATTGAGATTAGAAAATGAAAATTTAAAGGCACAAATCAAAAAATTGAAAAGTACATGTAGAAATTTGAATTATTCAAAATTTCAATATTCTGAAAAACTTAATTGGTATTTTAAATATAACAAGGGTTAAATAGGACTTACATTCCATCTAGATTTTGTTGGGGCAATTGCCCTAAGTATGATCTAGAGGATCATGAGTTTTGATGTGTGTGTCAATATGGTTAAGTTAGGGTTTTATTGTGTTCTAATATGTGTATGTGAGTGTACAGATTTTTAGGTACACATAGACTTGGTTGGATGTCTTCAGGTACGGTGAAGGGTGGCATGGAGGGAAGCCATGGACTTGTGTGCGCATCCGAGGGACCATGGATAGAGCAGGGACGATGAGCCGAGAGAAGCGGATTTCGAGGCGTACGTGAAGGATGGCATGGAGGCAAGCCGAGGGCTTGTGTGCGCATCTAAGGGATGAGGGCCGAGGGCCGAAGACGAAGAGGGCTTGAAGGCAACAGATCAAGGTTGCTAGAGCAGGGACGATGAGCCGAGGGACGCAGACTTCGAGGCATGCGTGAAGGATGATATGGAGGCAAGCCGAGGGCTTGTGTGCGCATCTGAGGGGCGGGAGTCGAAGACGAAGAGGGCGTGAAGGCAACAGATCGAGGCTGCTGGATGAAGAGTCAACCAGGTCGTGAGATGACGAGTGCTGAGTGAAATGCACTTGGGAAATCGTAGGGTTTGAGTACGAAGAGAAATATACTCGGGAAAGGGAAACCATAGGTTTAGGACTGGGCCAGTCGGCTGCCCTTGGGGCAGTCGACTGATGCCACTTGGGATTTCAAATGTTAAGTTGTAACAGTCGAATCTAAGTGGGACCAATTGCCTGGTAATGGACCAGTCGACTGGTCAGGGTCCTTTCAACCTCGAGCTCTATTTAAGGGAACTCGTTTAAGGTCATTTTTTCTTGGCGAAACTTGCTTGGTCAAAGCTTGTTAGTATCCTATATTGCTCAAATCGTGTACAAAGTTTGTGGTGAGGTTTCTCCACCCACAAGGAGCTACGAGAGCTAGCCGGAGGTGGTCCGGGGAATCATCCACCGAAGGATCAGGATCGCCCACCTTATGGACAGCCGTAGAGTAGGAGTTTTATCTCCGAACCACGTAAATAGGTGTGTTCCTCTTAGTTTAGTTTTAGTTTATGTTTATTCCGCTTGCGCACTAACTTTGTAGGAAGAAAATCGAAGAAAAGTTATTCACCCTCTCTAGCTTGACGGTCACGGTCCTAACAGATTTTTGATTAATCTTGTTGGTAAGAATTTATTTTGGATCCCAAAATCTATATTGAACTGTTAGATGTTTTTTATTTTATTTGTCAAATTTTTTAATGTTTTATTTGTAATCTTGTGAATTATTTTTATAGATAACTATTGCAGAAAAATTAATTTAATATTTTTGTATGATAGAGTCTACTGTATACTATCTATAAATATTTTTTGGAATTTTCAATAGTTAAACATATTTATTATGATTTTCAATTTGAAAACATATTTTAAATTTTAAAAATACTTTAAAAAATTAATTTTATCTAATTCGATTTTTTGAAATCTTTGGATTATATTTTGAACGTTACAAAAAAATTTTAAATCTATTTGAAGTTAAAATTAAATTTTAAAATTATCTTTCTTAAAATTTATTATCTTGAATTTCAAAATTATTTTTATAAAGTTAGAAAATTTATTTCACTTTAATAATTTTTCTAGAGATGAGTCTTCCAAAATTCTAATTTGGATAAAAATTTGATTAATTTTTAAATAAAAATAAGTTTTTGAAACTTATTTTTCAAAAATTAAACTTTAAATATTAAAAAAAAATTCCACCAAATTTTGATGAATTGAATTTTCTAGAAACTAATTATTAAGTTAGAAATGTTTTTCAAATTTTTGGATAATGAATATTTTCTATAAATTTTTTTAATCATTCTTACTAGTGTTAAAATTTACCCTTAACCTATTTAAGTTTTGATGTGATCAAAGGAAAAAAATATGATTAAGTTAAGGGGGAAGAGTTAATTTCAATTTTTTTTTTGTGCTTACATTATCACATATTTATTCTATTTTTTTTTGTTCGTTTACCTTAACTTAACTCGGGTTGATGCATATCAAAAAGGAAAAGATTGTAAGTACCTTAGGTAGGTTTTGACGGGGCAATCAACCCGAGTATGATCTGGAGGATCATGGATTTTGATGTGTGTGTGCCAATAATGTTAAGTTAGGATTTTATTGTGTTCTAATATGTGTATGTGAGTGTGCAGGTTTATAAGTACACATAGACTTAGTTGGATGTCTTCAGGTACGGTAAAGGGTGGCACGGAGGCAAGCCGTGGGCTTTTGTGCACATCCGAGGGACCATGGACGAAGCAGGGACGATGAGCTAAGGGAAGCGGACATCGAGGCGTACGTGAAGGATGGCATGGAGGCAAGCCGAGGGCTTGTGTGCGCATCTGAGGGATGGGAGCCGAAGGCGAAGAGGCCTCGAAGGCAACAGATTGAGGCTACTAGACGAAGGGTCAACCAGGTTGTGAGGGTTTGAGTACTGAGGGCATTGTACTCGAGAACTAAGTCGGGAGGGTTTGAGTGCGGAGAAAAATATACTCGGGAAGTGTAACCCTAGACTTAAGGATGGACCAGCCGACTGATCCATGATCAGTCGACTGGTGGCGCGAGAAACTCGAACGTTGGAGTTACAACGGTCGAATCCGAGTGGGATCAGTCGACTGGGGTTGGACCAGTCGACTGGTAGCGCCATTTCAACCTCGAGTTCTATTTAAGGGAGCTCATTTAAGGTCATTTTTTCTTGGTGAAACTTGCTTGGGTAAAGCTTGTTAGTAGCCTGTATTGCTCATATCATGTACAAGGTTTGTGGTGAGGTTTCTCTACCCACAAGGAGAGAGTTAATCGGAGGTGCTCCGGGGAATCATCCATTGAAGGATTGGGATCGTCCACCTTACGGACAGCCATGGAGTAGGAGTTTTATCTCTGAATCACGTAAATAGGTGTGTTCCTCTTAGTTTAGTTTTATTTTTTATTTATTCCGCTTGCGCACTAACTTTGTAGGAAGAAAAATCAAAGAAAAACTATTCACCCCCTCTAGCTTGACGGTCAAGGTCCCAACTGTTGATGCAGTCTGGCCCGATTGTTGTTTTGGTGTTGACAACAATTTAAGTTTGGTTGAATGAAATCGGATGAAGTCCAAGTGGATCGGGAGATCGCACGCTGGCATGGGAAAAGACCTAGTGGGACTAGGCACACCTAGTGGGACTAGGTGAAGTGGAAAAGACCTAGTGAGACTACGCACATCTGGTGAGACTAGGTGGAAAAGACCTAGTGGGACTAGGCACACCTGGTGGGACTAGGTGGAAAAAACCTAGTGGGACTAGGCACACCTAGTGGGACTAGGTGAAGTGGAAAAGACCTAGTGGGACTAGGTACACCTAGTGGGACTAGGTGAAGTGGAAAAGACCTAGTGGGACTAGGCACACCTAGTGAGACTAGGTGAAATCCTGGTGAGTGAAGCCAGGTCCTAGCTTGGGAAGCTAGGTTGAATGAAATCCTGGTGAGTGAAGCCAGGTCCTAGCTTGGGAAGCTAGGTTGAAATCCTGGTGAGTGAAGTCAGGTCCTAGCTTGGGAAGCTAGGTTGAATGAAGTCCCGGTGAGTGAAGCTGGGCACGGAGTCTTGGTCCGGGGGACTGAGCACGAGTCAGAGAAGGCTGGGAGTCCGTTCTCTTGACTTAGAGTTGAATTGGAAGTCTCTGGATCGGTCTGGTGACCGATCAGGGAAGTTGGCACGAAATCCCTTTGTGGATCGGTCTGGTGACCGATCCAGAGGAGGCTGATCTGTCTGGTGACCGATCAGGGAGAGAACAGAAAGGTTTCTGGTGAGCTCCTGATCGTTCTGGTGAACGATCAGGGAGAGGTCAGTAGCCTTGGGGAGAAACCTTTGATCGGTCTGCTGGACTGATCAAATATAGCGGGTTCCTCACTATGACTTATCAGGATGGAGCCTGATCGGTCAGGGAGTGATCTGATCGGTCTGCACACCGATCAGGCCACAACCTGATCGGTCTGGTGACCGATCAGTGAGGTTTGGCCTGCAAAGGCTGGGAATCCCAGCACTGCAGTGGATCGGTCTGGTGACCGATCCACGATCTGTGATCGATCAGGGTGATCGATCACAAGAAGCTCGCGATTTCTGATTTCTCACCGTGGACCGATCAGGCTGGAGCCTGATCAGTCTGAGCTTACCCTAATCGGTCTGGTGACCGATCAGGGTCATCTCTGATCGGTCTGGTGACCGATCACTTTAATTCAAATCGCTGTCAGACGCTCTGATCGCGTCTATTTTCTCTGCCGATTCTCTGATACATTGCTGATTTCATTTGATATGTTGTGCTAATCTTCTGTTGGAGTGTGCAGGTGATACAGGGAGGATTCAAACCATGGGGGAGAGTCAACTGAGGACTTTCCTTGGTGCAGGTTTTTCTGTTTACCAATTTCAGGTTTCAACGGGTAGCTGGCGCGGCTGGCAACTGACGGAGGCTCAGCTGAAGAGGTCTTCAGTGGACTGAGTGCTCATCTAGTCAGGGGGTCAGGCTGTGGCTCAGTGGATGTTGTTGGTAGACCCGACCCCGGGCCGGGTCCAGCCCAGACCCGGCCCCGGAACCAACCCGGGTCAACGGGTCGGGTGGCCCGTTGACCCGGTTCGCCAGGCCGAACCGGAACCGGCCCGGCAGGATGTCGGGCCGGTTCCGGTTCCAGCCCCCCAGAACCGTGAACCAGCGGTTCAGTGTCGTTGGAGACTTTTTGTATTTTTTTCGACGGATGAGATCATTTGATCGTTTTTTGATCAATGGCTATGATTTAGTGACCGTTATGATCCGAACTCTATAAATAGGGAGCTCATTTCATCATTTTCACTCACAACACAACTTCTCTTCTCTCAATCTCTCATTCTCAACTCTTTAACTCTCAACTTCTCTCTGCGTTCTTCATCGACGATAATGGAAGGAGGTCACGAAGCTTCATCATCTCGATCTCGGAGGGGAAAAAAAATTGCATACGAGGATCCCAACCTTCAAATTCAATCCACCGATGATGAGACCGAGGCTCAGCCCCAACGCCCTCCGATCCCCGAAACGCAAGGAAGTACCGATGTGATTACTTCTAAGGTTCGAGAAAATCCTCCTTTAAAATCATTTATTTTCATTAAACATTTTGAGAAGGTTACACATCCGTCGGGAGAAATGCGTGCAAAATGCAAACATTGTAATGCTTCCTACAAATTCTAAGCCGGCGGCGGCTATGGGTCGTTGAAACGACATGTAGAAACGAAGCACCCAACGGAATATGGGCTTGACCGCTCTCAAACACAATTATCTAGATTTTCTAGCGGTAGTAGTACTGATTCTGGTTTATTTTTATATTCAGATAAGAAATTAAGAGAATCATTAGCTAAATTTGTTTCCGTAGAACATCTTTCTTTTAGTTTTGGATCTAAATACACATTTGAAGATTTGTATAAAGAATCTCTTAATCCTGCTGCTAAATGTGTACCTAGGACTTCACTAACTCGTACAATTAAAAGATTAGTAAAACAAGGAAAAAAAATTTAATTGAAGAATTTAGTAAATTAAATAATAAAGTTTCTTTATGTTCCGATATTTGGAGTGATCATTGGCAAACTCATTCTTATATGGGTATAACATGCCATTGGATTGATAACTCTTGGATCTTTCAAAAGAGATTATTAGCTTATAGAGTTTTTGATAAATCACACACTGCTCATAACATTGCACAATTATTACACATAGTTTTAGAAGAATATGGACTGACTCATTAAATATTTTCAATATCATTAAACAATGCTAGTTCTAATACCGCTTCAATAGATGAATTAAAATTTATTTGTCAACCTGTCATTGGTGGTTTATTTTTTCATATTCGTTGTGTATGCCATATTTTAAATTTATGTGTTCAAGATGGATTAAAACTTTTACAAAATTATATTCAACCAATTAAAACCGCAATTTCATACTTATGGTCTCATCCTTCTATGATGAAACAATGGGGTAGATTTTATAAAGTTAATGGAATGCGACCAAAAAAATTTCCACGTGATGTTCCAACACGTTAGAATTCAACATATCAATTATTATAAGATTCTTTTCAATATAAAGATTTATTATGTTTATTTTTTGCACAAAATAGTAATACTAATATATATTTATTTTCACAACAATGGAATATTTGTAGTAGTATTTGTGAAATTTTAAAAGTTTTTAACGATGCAACTGAACAACTTTCTGGTATTTATTATCCTACTGCTCATTTAATTTTAGTAAATTTTTGTAGTATAGTATTAATATTAAATGAACATGTAAATGATGAAGCTTTAACTTTATGTATAATAGCTATGAAAACTAAATGGGAAAAATATTTTTATTTAATTCTTGAAATTTATTTAATTGCCTTTGCTTTAGATCCTAGATTTAAATTAGAAGTTTTACAAGAAATGTTAACTTTATATTATGACGCATTAATTCCTATTAAGGATTCTTCCTCTCCGGATCCAGCTAATATTGTATATAATATTAAAAATTATTTATATGATCTTTATAATCAATATTATGTTAAATATGGAACACATACTAATATTTCTGAAACACAACAACCTACTACTATTAATTTAAAACTTACAAAAGCCCAACTTTTATTAAAAGAACGGACGAAACGTCCACGAGGATCCTCAAGTTCCACACGGGAACTTGAGAATTATTTTATGACTTCTTTTGATTTTAATGAAGCAGATAGCGAAGACTTCGACATCTTGAAGTGGTGGTCACAGAAGGCTCAAAGCTTTCCCGTTCTCTCCGTGATCGCAAAAGAAATTTTAGCTTCTCCAGTGTCGACTGTTGCTGTGGAGCAGACGTTCAGTGCCGGCGGCAACTATTAGATGAACGACGATCAACCATGTCTCCCGACTCATTGGAAGCTCAAGCATTACTTGATGATTGGACCAGAGCCGAGAAGCGAATCCAAGAAATGCAACTTTCAGAAGACGAAGCCGAAGAATTTGATACCGAAGGAACAAATACAATGGGAATGGGAGGAAATGCAAGTGAGTGAGAAATGTAAAAATGTAAAAGGGTAAAAATGTAAAAGAACTACGTGGGAGGGGATACGTAGGCAACTTATATAAGTGCAAGCCCTTTTTTAATAAAATTTATTTTTTTTAATTTAATTTTTATTTTTTATTTTTTTTAATATAATAATCTTGAATCGTGCCGAACCGTGCGAACCGTGAACCGGACCGTGAACCGACGGTTCCGAACCGTGAACCGTAACCGTCTTGGGCGGTTAAGGTTAAGGCTCGACCTCCCACGAACCGTCGAACCGGCGGTTCCGAACCGTCGAACCGTCGGTTCCGAACCGTGGTCGGGTCTAGTTGTTGGAGCTTGACGACGTTGAGCTTGAGCTTTAGACAAAGCTGGAAGCAGAGGAGCGGGACAAGGGTGAACAGACAGAAACTTGAGGAGTTTGGCTGGGTTGTACTTGTGCTCTCTGTTGCTTTGTGTTTGAGTGTTCTTGCTTGAGTGTTCCTTGTGAGCGTTCCTTCTTGTGTGATCTCTTGTACTAAAGTTCAATCATCCGTGAGATCTGTGGAATGATTTCTCCACCGAGAAGGAGGCTTCACTATATCCGGGGTCACCGGGGCTTGATCTGCCGACGATCAAGGGATCGCCCACCTCACGGGCATGCCAAGGAGTAGGGGCAAGTTATCCCCGAACCTTGTACTTCGTGGTGTTAGCGTCTTTGGTTTGTTTTTCATTTTTGCATATTTCTGTTTGTATGTTTGCTTCCGCTGTTACTAATCTGATCATGCAGAAAACCTCAAAGCGCAAGGTTTTGTGTCTGGCTACATTCACCCCCCTCTCTAGCCATCCAAGCACCAACACCAACAAGTTGTATCAGAGCGAAGGTCGCTCATCTACGGACTAACCGCCGAGAGAGTAACAAGCTAGAGGAAATGACGATTGAAGAAAAGTTGGGTGATGACATCAACATTCCACCTCCCTACGATCGCGATGATTTCTACTATTGGAGGATGCGGATGAAGACGTGGTTTGCACCTCCCTACGATCACGAAGATTTCGACTATTGGAGGATGCGGATGAAGACGTGGTTTGGCATGGATTGGGAGTGCATAATGATACAAGAAGAGTCATTCAAAATTCCAAGAGATAAGTATGGGAAAAGACTTTGACCTAGATATTGGATTAAGGAGCAACAAAGTCAATCAAAGGCCAATGAGAAGGTAATTGCAATATTAATTGATATTTTGCCTAAAAATGTATTGAGTGGTGTAGGTGAATACGAAAATGCATATGAGCTATAGAACAAGATGGGAGAATTTCATGAAAATTCTACATAAGCCCAAATAGGGGAAGAGCCAAAGGAAATAAGTTCAATGGTCGAAGAAGAGAAAGAAGAAAGTGGAAATTCAACCATTGCATCAAGTGAAGTGGCTCAAGAGAGTGAGAGATCATCCACTTCATCAAGGGAAGAAGGAGAGGTCTCCACTTCAAGAATTGAGGGGGAGGAGAGACCCTCTTCAATACCAGAGCAAGAAGAAGCTCCTACCTCCACCAAAGCAAGGACAAAAGACCACATCATTTGCTTTGGATGCAATAAGAAGGGGCACTACAAGGACAAGTGTCCACTAGGTAAAAAGGAGGTAAACCCTAAACCTGGGTCAATTCATTTAAAATCTAATATGGGTTGTAGGGAGAAGGAAGGGGAAAAGCACATTAGGTGCTTCATATGTGGAGAGCTAGGGCATTATCACACCAAATGCCCAAGAAAAGGAGAGTTCAAGAAAATGGAGCATTTGAGAAGATGGGAGAAAGAAGAAAGGAAGAGAAGCTCACATCAAGGGGGAGCTCCAAGGGTAAGGGAGGTAATCCCTAACCTTAATAATGTTTCAAATTTCCCTATGCATACTATGAATGATAAAAATTGTTTGCCTATGTGTAATTTTGGTTTCAAGTATCATGATAGAAATAGAGTTGCTATTGCGTGCCAAAATTCTAAGAAACTCATGTATCATGATCAATCTAGAAATGTTAAACCTAAGGATCAAGGCATTAACCCTAAGAAATGGAGACACATACCTAGAAAAATGGGTAGACCTAGGAACACCTAAAGTGGTGACAATAAGGTTGAGAAGTTAGAAAGGGAAAATCAAGATTTGAGAGCAAAGCTTGATAAATTGGAAAAAATCTAGATAAACTCATTAGGGGGTCCAAGGGATTAGATATGGTACCGAATGGTCAACACCTTAGAAATAATCGACCGGGTCTAAGATATCAATCTAGGAAATCAAATGCTAAGGAGAAGTCATATGCAAGGATGTCATATGATTATAGCAAGGGAAAGATCAAAAATGGCAAGAAAAAGTCATTTAAAGGGAAGAAGAAGAACTTGACCAAGAAAAAGATATACAAGGTCAAGAGAGTAAGAGTTGAAAGTCAAGAAGCACCGGAGGTACACCAGTGTGGTCTTGCCTTTGTAGATGAGGCACCTAGGGAGGTGACTAGGTCTAGGAGCTTAAGGGAGAGCTCTAGAAGTGAAAATGGGATCCATGGTCAATGGATCTCAAGAGGATTCCTCCTAGGAGATTAGATGAACTATGGAATGTGCCAAAGGATTTAGAAGGCTAGTGTGAGCCTTAATCCTAGGGAATTGACACATTAAAAAGACGTTTGTGAAGGAAAAGATAAAAATAGAATCATATTGTGTGAAAATTAGTTTTTTATGTGTAAATTAAATGTCATATAAATCAGTGCTAGAAATGTATTATGGTTAAGTATGAGAAGATACATCAAGGAGAGGTCAAAACTAGAACTTTAGGCCAAGGGTGAATTGAGTCAATTAGATAGTTTTGAATTTCGTGCCAATCTTGGGATCGGGAGTAAATTTACTTTAAAATGTATTTTTCCCAAGTAGACATAGGTATTATAAATCTCTTCATAAAGGCGCCCAAGAAGTGATTCTTATTCACACATTAGCCGCTTGCGAATGTTGCGAAGCGGATAACTTCCAGACCATATGTTAAGCCCCCTCAAGCACTCAGGCACCTCTATTGTGCCACGTCAACATTAGGATAAAGTTAATCAGGGCTATAAATAGACCTCCATAGCTCAATTCCAATCAGCAATTCATTGTACTCAAAATTCATTTCTGTTTGCACTGTCTTTCTGTGTTCTACAAGTTTGTAAAGATGCTTCTCCTTCCCAAGGAGTTCATATGAAGTTTACGCTTTATTTTGCCTTGAATTAACAACATTCCTGGTTGCAAACTAAGTAAATCTATATGTCTCTTTTCTTTTTCTCTCTAATTCATTTTTATCTTCTTTATTATTATTGTGAATTAACTTTCATTTTCTAGGAGTTTCTGAATTTGGGCTGGAAATTCAGAAATAGACTGTATCAGTCGCCTGCCCTTAGGGTAGTCGACTGATATTTCTGTGGATTTGCGAATCACAGTGGCCAGTCGACTGATGCCGGGGCAGTCGACTGGTATGGCTGTTAGTTGATTTCTAAGGGATTTTTCAAAAATAGTAGGAGTTCTTTTTGGCACTAGGGGTAAGATTGCTTGGGGCAATCTATTTGATGGTGTCAAAGGGGGAGAATTTGTAGTGTTAAATTAGGTTTAACTTGACTTACGAGAACTTGTGGTGTTAAGTTGGGTATAACTTAACTTGGTGTTGAGAGTGAAAATTGGAAATTATGGGGAGAGCATAGGTTAAGGGGGAGGACATGTGTATGTCTCGTAATATGCTATGCTTTTAATTTTCAATTGTTATTGTTGTTATTTTACCTAACTTAAACATATTGCCACACATCAAAAAGGGGGAGATTGTTGGGGCAATCAACCCGAGTATGACCTGGAGGATCATGGGTTTTGATGTGTGTGTGCCAATATGGTTAAGTTAGGATTTTATTGTGTTCTAATATGTGTATGTGAGTGTGCATGTTTGCAGGTACATATAGACTTGGTTGGATGTCTTTAGGTACGGTGAAGGGTAGCATGGAGGCAAACCGTGAGCTTGTGTGCGCATCCGAGGGACCATGGACGAAGCAGGGACGATGAGTCGAGGGAAGCGGACTTCTAGGCGTACATGAAGGATGGTATGGAGGCAGGCCGTGGGCTTGCGTGCGTATCTAAGGGACGAGGGTCGAAGACGAAGAGGGCTTGAAGGCGACAGGTCGAGGCTGCTCGAGCAGGGACGATGAGCCGAGGGACGCGAACTTCGAGGCATGCGTGAAGGATGACATGGAGGCAAGCCAAGGGCTTGTGTGCGCATATGAGGGACGGGAGCCGAAGACGAAGAGGGTGCGAAGGCAACCGATCAAGGCTGTTGGACGAAGGGTTAACCAGGTTGTGAGGGTTTGAGTACTGAGAGCATTGTACTCGGGAACTAAGTCGGGAGGGTTTGAGCGGGAGAGAAATGTACTCGGGAAGGATAACCCTAGACTTAGGGATGGACCAGTCGACTGATCCAGGATCAGTCGACTGGTGGCGCGAGAAACTCGAACGTTGGAGTTACAACGGTCGAATCCGAGTGGGATCAGTCGACTGGGGTTGGACCAGTCGACTAGTAGCGCCATTTCAGCCTCGAGCTCTATTTAAGGGAGCTCGTTTAAGGCCATTTCTTCTTGGCGAAACTTGCTTGGGTATAGCTTGTTAGTAGCCTGTATTGCTCAGATCGTGTACAAGGTTTGTGATGAGGTTTCTCCACCCACAAGGAGCTACGAGAGCTAGCCGGAGGTGCTCCGGGGAATCATCCACCGAAAGATCGTGATCGTCCACCTTACGGACATCCATGGAGTAGGAGTTTTATCTCCAAATCATGTAAATAGGTGTGTTCCTCTTAGTTTAGTTTTAGTTTTAGTTTATTCCGCTTGCACACTAACTTTGCAGGAAGAACAATCAAAGAAAAGCTATTCAACCCCCCTCTAGCTTGACGGTCACGGTCCTAACAGGTTTTGATGTGGTTAACCGAATCAAGTTAGGACCTGTTGTGTTTTGATCCCTGTGTCTAAGTGTGCAGGAGCCTAGGAGCGTAGGAAGTTGAGCGGAAGATGCAGCGGTCTAGAAGGATGGCACATAAAGAGAGTCGACAGGCTCAGTATAGCCGAGGGATGTGGAGTTCTGCGGAAGAGTACGCCGATGGAGTGAGAATGACGTACGCGACGATCGAGGGACGAGAATTCGGGGAGAAGCTCGCTCGAGGAGAAGGCTGGAGGAGGGTTAGGGTGAGCCCAACTCTTGAAGATCCGAAATCATTCAAGAAGACCCACTGGAGACTGGTTAGCAAGGAGCTGACCAAAGCCACTCAGGCACCCCTATGCTTTAGGGTGCCCAGGCTCTCGGGCGCCCGTATGCTTTTGGACGTCTGAGAATGAGGGCACCCCTATGCACTCAGGCGCTCCTATTCTCGGGCGTCCCTGTGCATACAGGCGCCCAAGAAGTGATTCTTATTCACACATTAGCCGCTTGCGAATGTTGCGAAGCGGATAACTTCCAGACCATATGTTAAGCCCCCTCAAGCACTCAGGCACCTCTATTGTGCCACGTCAACATTGGGATAAAGTTAATCAGGGCTATAAATAGACCTCTATAGCTCAATTCCAATCAGCAATTCATTGTACTCAAAATTCATTTCTGTTTGCACTGTCTTTCTGTGTTCTACAAGTTTGTAAAGATGCTTCTCCTTCCCAAGGAGTTCATATGAAGTTTACGCTTTATTTTGCCTTGAATTAGCAACATTCCTGGTTGCAAACTAAGTAAATCTATATGTCTCTTTTCTTTTTCTGTCTAATTCATTTTTATCTTCTTTATTATTATTGTGAATTAACTTTCATCTTTGTTAGAAAGAACAAAAGATAGTGATTATTTATTTACAGGAATAATTCATCCACTCTTATCAATCGCACGATCACCGACACGTAATGCTTCCCATAGTAATTAAAGCATCCACTCTATGACAAAGAGCTCTCTCTCACTGTCTACTTGGACAATAGGAGGGAATTTGTGTCAAAAGGACGGCTCTATCAATTTCTTTTTTTTAAATTTAATTGCTTTTATTTAATATTTATTTTAAAAATATGCTGATCTTTTTATTAAATTGAATTTTCTTTTATTTTTTTATTAAATTGGTTTTATAGTGATGGATTTAAATTTTTAAAAAATTTAATTTTATATATGGTAAAATATATAGGAGAGATAGAAAATATAAATAATGAAAAGTGTGGATGAGTTGTTGACACCCTGTTTGGAAAGGGGTGAAATTTAATTCCTTTTAGAATTGGAATTCAATTCTATGCTTTGTAATAAATTTTTAACATGGAATTGGTATGAAATTGAATTCCAATTTCATACAAACCTTACAAAGTAAGTCAGACTTAAACACATTGTTTGGAAACTTTTTAAGCAAAGGAATTGAATTGAATTACATTAGGAATTGAATTCAATTCTCATGTTTGGAATGAGTTAGTAAATAATAGAATTGAATTGAATTCTTTGATTTGAAATCTATCAGAATTGAATTCAATTCTCATGTTTGGAATGAGTTAGTAAATAACAGAATTGAATTGAATTCTTTGATTTGAAATCTATCAGAATTCAATTCAATTCTTATAATTTTACCATTTTATCCATAATCCAAAATGGCGCTGAGTGAGAAATAAGGACTCTTTAGTAATTTTCATTTGTCAAAGCAATTTCCTTCACAAATTAGACCTCTTTAGGTCTGATTTGTTTTGAAAAATTTGAACAGAATTGAATTCCAATTCCTTATCAATTCCTTGCTGAAAATATGTTCTAAACGGTGGAATTGAATTTCAATTCATGAAGGAATCCAATTCCATCCCTTTCCAAACAAGGAGAAAGAGGTCTGATTTGGATAGATAATTCACTTAAAAAAATAAAATTACTTAATAACTCCAGTGTAAATTATAATCTCTTTCCTAGCCCTTCAAAATTAAGAATAAATTAATAAAACTGTGAGAATTAAATTAAATTTTGATAGATTTAAAATTAAAAATTTTAATTTAATTCTATTATTTACTCACTCATTCTAAATATAAAAATTAAATTAAATTTAAGTTGAAATTTAATTTACAAAGAAATTAAATTAAATTTTATTATTTAAAATTTTTTAATAGGGTGTGAAAGTTCTTTTTTAATAATGAAGAAGTGCGTGAGATTTTTTTTTTAACATGAGCGTATGTGACAAGCTTGCGAAGAGGTTCCACCACTGTATGCCCTTACACCATGTTTGGAAAGGAAGGAATTGGAATTCCTTTGGGAATTGGAATTTAATTCTCTTGTTTGGTAGCAACTTTTAGGAAGGAATTGGAAAGGAATTGAATTCCAATTCCTTTCACACTCCTCCAAATAAATCAGACCCAAAGGGGTCTGATTTGGGAAGGGAATTCCCTTCCAAATGTTTAATTACTAATTCACCCTGCTGCGACCCTGCTTCTCAGTGCGTTTCACCCAAACCTGCTGCTGCAACCCTGCTGCTCAACGGCGAAAACAGATCGCCTGCTCTGCTCAGATCGCTGCTCAAGCACAGATCGCTGCTCAAGCACAAATCGCTGCAGATATCTTTGCTTGCGTTGCTCAGATCTTTTCCTGCTCGCTACTCAGACCGCTGCTCAAGCATGGATCGCTGCTCAAGCACAGATCGCCTCTCAGGTTTGTCTGTTTTTTTCATGGTAGTTCGTTTTCGAGCTCCTTTTTGTGTTGCAACTCCCACAAACACAGATCTGCTCTCTTCTCCCACAAGCACAGATCACAGATCTAGTTTTTTTATCTGTTTTTTATCTATTTTTTTCTGTTTCTTTTTTTTTATCTGGGGTTTTTTCTGCTCTCAACTCCCACAAGCGCTGCTCATTGCAGTATTGAAGATCTGGTTTTTTATCTAATTTTTCTGTTTGTTTTTTTTATCTGGGTTTTTTCTGCTCTCAACTCCCACAAGCGCTGCTCATTGCAGTATTGAAAACAGATTTTCATTGCAAATGCAAAAATCTGTTTTCATTGCAAATGCAAATATATTTTCATTAATACAAATACAAATAGATTTTCATTAGTTAATAAAAATCTGTTTGAATTAGATCACTTCGTAATGGTACTGAAAAAATTTATGCAGTGTTTGAATTAGTTTTCTAAAGTAGCTATATTAGTTTTCTAAAATGGAGCTACTAAATCTGTTTGAATTCCTTCCTAAAAATTAGTTCCTTCCTAAAAATCTGTTTGAACCACTTCGTAATTAGTTCCTTTGGTAGCTGTATAGCACCATTAAACAAATCTGTTTATAAAAAAAAAGTAGCTGTAAATGGTTTCCATTTGATACTAAAATTTTGTCATTTTTTAGATACTACAATCTGTTTATAAATCTACTGTTAACAAATCTGTTTATAAAAAAAAGTAGCTGTAATGGTTTCCATTTGATACTACAATTTTGTCATTTTTTAGATACTACAATCTGTTTATAAATCTGTTTATAAAAAATATTAGTTTTGTCATTTTTTGGTTTCCCAGAAGAGCTACGCTTGCGATGGTTGGCTAAAAAGTTAGGTTGTTGATTGTTATGTGATGTGATGTGATGTTTATGTCATGTGATGTTTATCTATATGCAAAGTTACTTCCTTGGGGATAGGAGGATTGGCAACGTAAGGATCAATTTCTTTTATCTTGTTTTCCATTCACAATCAGTTTCATTTTATTTACAAACTTTGGCTCTTTTAAATCATTTTGCAACTGTTAGATTACTTGGTTTCTCTAAGGTAAGCAATTGCAAACTATGTGGTCTGATATTTCCATCATAAAATGCATGCTTAGCATATGCTTCTACGTTATATGAGTCATTGAGTACCTACTTTGCTGTTATGATGTGGATAAAGCTTGGAAGATTAGGAAAACATAAGATTATGTGGATATGCAAACTATGTGGATATGCTTCTACGTTATATGAGTCATTGAGTACCTTCTTTATACATGCTAAACACAAGATTATACTCAGAGTTGTCCACCTGCTTGAATAATGAAAGGGAAAGACAGTCACACCAAAAAAGAAAAGGATGAAAGTTCCACTAGAGCTAGAAATGAGAGTAAAGAAAGATCGATGGAGTGCAATTGAAGAGTGCAATCACAAATTAACTGGTCCAAGTTAAGATCTAAGGTGATAAACCTTATCATATCTATCCTCCACTATTCGTACATATACAATTATGTTAGGATTAAACAAGTGTCTAAATCAGCATAATGCTTTATGTGGTCTACAGAAAGAGACAGACTATAAGGATAAGTTTTGCTTACATTGATTAATCATTCACATCGAAAGGCAGATAGATGATCCTAAGAGTTGAAGTAGATGATCCTGTTATGAATATTGCTTACATTACAAATTGTTCAGTTTTCTGAAGTAATTACTCATCTGTAGATTGTGTTCTTGATCCAATGTTATTGTACTTCAATCATAATCTAGCTACAGACTGATTTTAGTATAGGGAATTCGAGTGGAGCTTAACCATGTTCTTATCTATTTCTTTGCCTGGCAGGCCGGAACCTCAAGCACACCGACAACTACAATCTCTCCGCCAAGTTCACTTACACCAAGCACTTTCCCTCCGACGACAACCAACACTACAAATGGGGTTTTCGGAGGAATAGGCCCTACGGGAACAAGCAACGGAATCGACACTAGCCACGGGAGATCGCATCGAAAGGCAGGGAGATGGTCAAAGCCGGCTTTAAGGGGAGGCCACCTAGGCAATTGCCTAGGGTCTCTCTTCTTGTAAGGACCTCATATTTTTTTTATTTTAATAATTATATATATATTTAATAATAAATTACATTGTTTAATATATAATGGTTTTGATAGGTTTAGTGGAGAGCCCACCAGCCCAAAATACCAAATTAATATATATAAATTTCCTTTCTAATTTTTTTTTTGTATTTTCTCACCAAATCCGTCAAATCCTGTGAACAAAGCCCTAGTGCCGCGTGATCGGCGATTCCCTTGACCCTTCGCCTCTTCAACTCTTCTACTTCCTCGCCAACGCCAAGCCCTCCGACCTTCTCTCGCCACTATTCTACAGACTACAGTTCTACGAGTTTAGAATCTTCTCTTCAGTTGTGTCCTGCTGTGTGCTGCCCTCGTCGCGACTTCTACATTTCTACTCGTCTCTCCGGTTGTGCCCTATCCTGCTGTGGCCCTCCCTCTACTGATTTTCTCTGTTGTGCCCTGCCCTCCCTCGTCGCAACGATTCCGACGAAGGTCCCTTGCCGGTAAACGATATTACTTTTAATTTTTTTTTGTTAATCATGTTTTTTTCTGAAAAATAGTAGATTTATAGATTTTTTTTGCCGGTTGTGCTCTATTTTTTTCCGAAAAATATTAGATTTTTTGTTAATCATGTGTTTCTCCAGTTGATTTTTAATTCTTTTGTTAATCATGTTAAACGATTTTGAAAATGGCCCTGCCCGTGAAAAATTAGCCTAGGACCTCTAATTTCCTGAAGACGACCCTGGAGATGGTCTCTCTCGACTATAATTCTTCTTCTTCCAACCCTGGCTTTGATGCTGAAGCTACACTAGTTTGGGAAAGCTATTTTGAGGCCAAAAAAAAAAAAAAAGCACCGACTTAGATTGGTTGAGGTTGTACCAGATGCATGTAATGACAACTTTGGTTGGTGATTGTAAATGGAAGAACATCGCCAAGTACCTGTTGTACTTTGCATTTTGAATCTGGTACAGTAACAAGTAAAATTAGAAAGAGCATAAATATGTGCTTGTAGTTAGATTCTGCTGATGAAATAAATAAATAAAATTTCAGCTTTACTTTAATATATAATTAAATCTATTTTGTTTGATGATCTTTGTTCAGTTTTTATTTTTCATTTTATTTGATTATCTTCATTTTATTTGGAGGATAAAATAGTAAAGTATAATAATGAAATTCAATTCTTACTGATTTCAAATATGAGAATTCAATTCAATTTTATTATTTAGTAATTCATTTTAAATATGAAAATTATCAAAATTGAATTCCAATCCCTTACATGCAAGTTTCAAACAGGCGTTAAGTTTCGCTTCTCCGTGCGACAAACACGCCGCCGCTATGCTGCCGTTCCTAATCCTCCGCCATAGCCGTAGTATCCAGGCTCACTTCCGACCCAGTAACCTATTCTCTTCTTCCTCCGCTTCCTCCGCAGTTCCTCCGCTGAAAACGTTTTCCGTTGTCGAATACCTAGTAGATTCCTGGGGTTTATCTGCCGCCGAGGCATCCAAGGTCTCCCGTTCCTTATCAGGTCTCAAATCTAGTAAGAAACCCGACTACTTCCTCAACTTCTTGAAGTCCCAGGGCTTCACCGACTCCCACATCAAAAGGATTATAAATATCTACCCCAGAAGCGTCTGCGTTAAGGTGGAGCCAAAGTTCCGATCTTGGCTTGACGCGGGAATCTCGCAGCCCGACCTAATAGAGATAATTACATCATATCCACTTATCCTCCACTTTAGCATCCGTTCTGGACTCTCCAAGTTGGAGTTCTGGGACCGTCTGTTTGGATCGAGGGAGCTTCTTCTTAAGCGTTTAAAGGAAAAATGGGTTTTCTGCTGCAGTATCCAGAAAAGAATCCTTCCCAACCTCAAGTTTTTTATGGACGTGTGCGGTATCTCTGAAGAGAAGGCGTCTCAAACAATCAGAAACCGCCCTGAGTTCCTTGCCCAGAAACCAGATTCACTCTTGATTTTGGTCCGTAGAGCCGATGAGCTGGGCGTCCCGCGACAATCTCCAATGTACCCACACTTGCTTATTGCTCTACATGGTATCAACAAAGAAAAATTTGAGGCCAGACACAAATTCTTTACGAGCCTGGGTTGGTCGGAGTCAGATTTCTTCACTGCAGTCAGGAGGACACCAACCTTGTTACATATTTCTCAACCTGACATACGGAGGAAGATAGAATTTTTCGTCAAGGAAGTTGGCTATTCTCCTTCCTTCATCACTCAACATCCAGTAATTCTGCTATTTAGTTTGGATAAAAGGGTGATTCCTAGGTTTCAGGTGTTGGAGTTGTTGAAGTCTGAAAAATTATGGACTGCAAAAGGGAGTACGCTCACTTATATAAAGCTATCTGAAAAAAAGTTCATGGAGAAGTTTGTGCTTCCATATAAAGAGAAGGTCCCTAAGCTGGTTGACATTTATGACTGGCCGTCAAGGGAGGTGTCCGTTTAATTTTGAGTTCTAGCATCCCTATAGTAGAGATTTTTAGAATATGCAATCAGGTGCGAAACTCTTCCTTAGCTAATAGATAAATCGACAATAAATTCTGCACTGATCTATTTGTCCTTTCAATTTGTCTTGTTTTCCTAACATTTTCTGGATACTATCTGGATCAAAATTCAGTTTATTTAACTAGTGATTGTTTCTGTTAAACACCCTGTCATAGCTATTATAAATAATTAACTGGTCAATAACCTTTCATCATAATGAATGAATGATGAACTTGTTTCTTTGTTTAGAGAAAGTCTTACATCTCATTATGTAGAAGTTATTCAGGTGTTGATGGGTATGCTTTCCTAGGTATAGCATCAAATGAACCCTTCCATTTGTTTTCCATTTGAATGTTTGTTTGGAAGGCTCTACATTGGTATCAACAACATATTGTCTTCACATTCAAAATTTTGTGACTATTAAACAGTTGCATTCTATGTACTCATTAGAAAGTGTCTATTTAGCAATCCATTTCCTCTAGGATTGAAAGATACCCTAATTATGACAGATTGGATGTGATAAAAGCATATTTTATGGTGTAAAAACATTTCTTTGGTGCTGAAACTATAATCTGTTACTTCTTTATGTAACCACACTGTGAAGTTTCAAAAGTTTCTGTTATGCTAACAGGCTGTAAGATGTACAGTAGAATATGAAACAAAGATGATCCTTTGCAGTTTGCATTCTTAGTTGATTCAGATCAATTAGTTTATTTTTACAATTGCCTTTGACAATAAGCGTAGTTGATATCTTATGTCTCTCTTTTGCTTTTCATATCTGCAATTATTTACCACAAAGTTAGCAAATGACAATTTTGCTATATTACATAGAAGCATTCAGGCTGATTAGTTTTTTGCCAATTTGTTTTGCCCCCATGGGGTGGCACAGTTGGTATTAGCATGGGTGGTTGCTCCAATAGCTCTTGGGGTAAATTCTTAGTGGGTGCCAAATGTCTCTTTGAGTGTCTGACCTCTCTCATGCAAAGGACCATTGTTCTAGGACAAAATGCCTCTCTTGATTTACCTACATGTATCTGGCCAGGTCAGGCGATATTGGGTCGCCAAAGGTGAGCATTATCACTTTTGCTCCAATTTATGCATTTGTAAAATTGTATCCTTATGATAGAATTATGAAATGGTATACCCTAATTGGTGCATTTGCTTTCAATTGATATCGATTGAACTGATGAGATTTTAAATAGATTAACTCAAAGCGTGAATTATAGAGAGAATATTTAGAAATCAAAAGTTTTAAGTTGAGCAGATCTAATATTGAATGTATGATATAATTCACAAAAATTTACGATTTGTAAAATAGTTCAGGTGAATGAACATGAAATTCAATATGAAAGAGACATTAATGAAAATTTGAACAATGAGTGACTGAGATGAAACGAAGTATTGTAAGTCATATGTTATCTTTGTGTGGCTCTTTGGTCTGAAGGTTTTGTTTAAAAAAAAATGGTATAACATGCCATAATATATTAGAATGTTAAACAATTAGGAGATAACACATACAAAAAGATGATGATGGAGAGGGGAGAATTCTAAAATGGATAAATAGTGTTAATATAGAAGATAAAATAAAAATACTACTATCATGGAGCAATTTGGAGAGAAAATATGGTATGAAGATGTGCAAAAGCAATTTATAAACCTCTATAGTTAGATATGTTGAATTGAATATAGATAAGTTGAATTGATTTGAATTGAAGGTCTAAGGATAACACATACAAATTTGATGTTGCAATATAAAAATGCTAAGATGGATGCACAAAGATACTAGCAAAGATAAAATTAAATAATACAATACTGCTATTATTTCCTCAATAATAGAGAAATATATTAAGTTTGTATGAACACCTACGAAGATGATTGCAGATGTTTCTAAGTTGCAAGTGGTCACCCTATTACCTACTATCTAAAAAGTTGACATTAAAATTGTTAACCTAGGCATTGGGATATTAAATTAAGAATGATTAATATTATCTTTTACATATAACAACTAAATTGAAGGGGAGTCTTGGCAACAACAATAAAGTTGTTGTCATTGTGATCTAGAATTTTGGAAATAACTTCTTGCAAAGTAGAATAAGACAGCATAGAATAGCCTTTTACCTACGACCTCGCATTGACGGGACTCGGGAGTTTCGTGCATTGAACTACTCTTTATATGACAATTAAATCTTTAATGTATCAAATTAATTTTTGCAATACCAAAAATAATCAGATTATAATTTATAAATAAACACTAAATAATAAACATATAATACCAATAGACTATTTTATATTTTGAATTTTAATTATGAAAGGGCCCCTTATTAAAAGGGCCACCTAGCCACCAGGTGGAACAACTTTTGTCCTCTTAGGATGCCTTTTTTAACAATACAATTCATAAATTAGGTACATTCAATAATAGTTAGAAAGGATTACATACAGAAGGAGGTCCAGGAATGTGTATTATAGGAGATTTATTTCTACATCAACTTCGATGGAGATGAAATTCAGGTAGCCAAATGCAATTGCTTAAATAGTTTAGACAAGCACAACCTTAGGATTGGATTTGTTGAATCTTGATTAGCTTTCATTATGATCATTCTGTTGATAGCTGAAGAAGAATTGAACTTTGATGATTCCCAAATAGCTTAGACAAACACAATTTATGGATTTCATTTGGTGCATTTGATTAACCCTCAATCTTATCTTTTTGTATGACAGTTTAAAAAAATGAACTTTGATCTTGCACATTGTCACATTCAACTATCTCAGGTCACACATGGACAACTTAGCCGGCTCAAACTTGAGCATTTTACCATTCACACATTGAACTGTTGCTATTCTAAAGCATAAATTCAAAAACAAATTATGTAAATCTAAACTCACAGTGATCTTAGAGAAGAAATAGGAGGACTTTGCCGTCCGAAAAATAATCACAAACGAATCGAAAAGTTCTTCATAAGTTCACAAACCAAATCCTTCTGTAATTGGACAAACCAATCTTGAATGTTCTTTGCAACAGCCACTTCTTCCTCTTGTGCACCTGGACGAACCTTGCACAAAAACCTTATGGGACGAACCCTTTCTTATTGATCGTACACAGACCTCGCACACAATTTGCCTCTTTTGATCAACATTGCCTTGGTTGCACACACATCGCTTTTTCCTTTTGCGACCTCTGATGAACTCATTGATTAAGGTGAAAGGGTGTCTCTTCCCATTCCACCATTAATGGAGGAAGATGAAGGTTAAGAGGTTCCCTTTCACCTTCTCAATTCCAACATGAAGAACTCAAAAATACTGAAAATCTGAATTCTTAATTGGTACATCAATAACTATAGCCATGTTTGTTAAGAATTCAAATATTTGCAATATTCAGTTGTCGTTGATCATTGTCTATTAAAGTTGTAGTATTGCTTTTCTAATGGTTCATTAAAGAAGTGATGACTAATCCTAGAATTATATCCATAGAAAGAGAGCAAAGAATGGTATGAGAGTTTAAAGAGAATTTTGTGATGGTATTTGAGGCAGCACCGACCTCACAAACATGAAGATGAAAAGGGTATGGTAGTCTAATGTTTTGGAATTTAGTGTGTTTTAGTAGAGTAATTTTCTCCATTTGAAGCCATCATCATATATGATTTAAGTAGCAGATCTTTGCGGCTTAACGGCCTTGCTGCCCTACATCCCATTCAAGCCGTTCTACCATACTTTTGATCAGAGTGCAGATTGAATCATCATCCTGTTTGACTTGGAAGGAGCATTGCATGAGGCGACGATTCAGAATGTGTCATTTGCTAACATTTGTTCAACATACGACAATTTGTATATTTGTATCACAGTTTCCATCTTTCAACAGCTGTGTTCCTCATGAAATATAGATACTCTGAAAGCCACTATATCATTTGCAAAATCACGATCATTATCTCGTTGCGTGTGTTGCAACGGGAAGAGTAATTGAGTTGTAGTTTAGATGAATCAACGAATAATTTTTTTAAATAAATTATTGACTTAAAAATATTGGTCTGATGGATTGTCTATCTATTACTCTCAGGGCGTGTTTGTTTAGAATTGTCGTGGATAATCTTGATTTCTATGGTTATTGATGATAATTGGATTTGGTTCGAGATTTTTTTTCGATTCTGATATTTTTTTTTCAATTCCGAAACGTAGCAAATATTATCAATTGAGGCATTTAATTTGGAATTAGAATATATTGAGCTATCTTTGTTTTTTTCGATTCTGAAAATTAAGCAGAAAAAAATCTTAAATTATTCTCAAAGGGTCGGGCATCGGTGGCAGTTGACGGCTAACAGGCGTCACT
Organism: Boesenbergia rotunda; assembly: GCA_024364735.1. NCBI lineage: Eukaryota > Viridiplantae > Streptophyta > Magnoliopsida > Zingiberales > Zingiberaceae > Boesenbergia > Boesenbergia rotunda. The sequence continues at coordinate 67,061 of JAGFNQ010006538.1, read as the reverse complement.
GATGGTCGGCAAGGGGCATGGCCAACAGCCGACGGTAGTCGTTAGTTGCCCGAAGAAAAACTATTATTTTTTAGTTTAATATTGTAATTAAAATTTTTAAAAATTATAATTTATAGTTTTAATAAATTTTAATTAAAATATTAAATTATTCTCATAAGGTCGGGCATCGACAGCTGTTGACGGCTAACAGGCGTCACTGGTGGGCGGCAACCGGCATGGCCAACAGCCGGTGGGAGTTGTCGGTTGCAAGGTTCGTAGAATCACGATCCTACACAGGATCGATTTGGGATCAGGATCGGATCGATTAGGATCGGATCGTAAAATTGTACGATCCTAGTAAAAACCCTTAAAATGAAAGAAGATACAATTTCTATTAACATTGTAATGATAATAATCACGTTCAACTTCAAAAATATTCCATTGATTACAAGATGATCTAATTTAATTGTCAACCTATTAGATAATAGACATCTAAAAATTTATCATTTTAGGAAAAAGATATAACATAATATTATTGATAAAAAACTAACTTAAAAATAAGTAAACAGATGTTTAAATAATCTTAAAACTCTAACACTAACTCTATAAAAGATAAAAAATAATAATAATAAAAAGATTAAAAATCTTCTAGGCCTCTGAAATGACTTTAAATAATATTTTTTGAAATTTAACCTTAAAAATAACTATAGATCTTTGAATGAGTTTCGATTTCATATATTATACATCATGTGGTTGAATCTGAATCAAAAGTTATGACCTTTTAAAACTTTCACCGATCCTGTTCCGATTCTACTACGATCCTGTCCAATCCTATACGATTCTGTACGATCTTGTCCGATCCTACGATTCTACGATCCTACGATCCTACCGATCCTGTTGCAAAAATCGATTCTGCACGTTTCTGGATCGATTTGTGATCTAGGATCGTGATTTTGCAAACTATGGTCGGTTGCCCAAGAAAAACTATTATTTTTTAGTTTAATATGTGAGTATAAACCTACAGTATTATCATATTTTTTAATTTTTAATTTAAATAAACATGTAATATTATCATACTTATTATTAGACGAATAATATAATAAAATATTATATTAAAAATTATACACTAAAATTTTTAAATAAATAAGTTTTTATTTGATTAATAAAATTGAATCAACAATATCATATTATATTTTATTATTTTAATCAAGATTATATAATTAACTGATAATGATATAATTATAATTATGCACAATAATTTTAAATCAAAGCACCTCCAGAATTACACATGTATCGGGTGGAATTATAAAAATAAAATAAGTAGTAAAGATAATTTTAATATTAAAAAAGATATCGAGTGTAATTATTTTTAATCGACGTCACAGTCCATAAGTAATTAGGTTCGCGATTTTCCATTGGTCATTAATAAGATTTATATTAAAACATGTCAGCTTCACTGCAACACAGCACTTTTCTCTGCTTAATAACGTTTCCCATAAAATAATTAGGTTTCGCTTCTCCGTGCGACAATGTTGCAAGAGGATATGGAACGGCTCGTTAATCGAGTGTTATAATGCTCGATTTAATAAGTCGTCCATGTTAAAATCATTGTGGAGAACACGTTAATGTGCTGACATGATAAATACGTTCAGATGTTTGAACGCGTTCATCGCGTATGACATGGCATCCTGATCGGTCACCTGGAGTCCTGACCGATCAGGCAGGAGCCTGATCGATCAAGCCCTGCCCTGATCGGTCGCACTGACCGATCAGATTGGTTTTAATGACACAACGGTCACCTAAACGGTCACAAACGCCCACACGGTCACAAACGACTATTTTAATTAAAAAAATAAAATTTCATCTATAAATACTCATTAACTTTCATTTCAATCTTCAAACATATCCCTTTCAATCACTCTCACTCCAATCTTCAAAGACCTTCCTCCCTCCTTCTAAAAATCTCATCTCTAGTATTTCCTTCCGAAATAGATGAAAATAATCGTGGGTTTTTTAGAAATTTTTTAAAAAATACTTCTTCCCAAAATTCCCAAACTCCACCAAATTATCCATATTTTTCATGTTCACCAAATTACCCACATAATCCATACCCACCAAATAATCCATATGGTTCATATCCACCTAATTATCCATATAATCCATATCCACAAAACTATTCATCCAATCCACCTACAATCGGCATGCCATTTACATCTCCGACGGAAAGTGATCCATTTACTCCGACTTTTGTTCCAGAGACTCAAGTGTCTGACAGTGAATCGCCAATTAAAGTTGTTAATTTAGAGAAGGCGGATGCTGGCGCTGCGAGCAGAAGAAAACGATTAACATGAAGTAAGTCTGAAAATGAAATTTTGGCCAGATCATTTGTCAGTATCAACGACGATCCAATCATCGGCAATGATCAGAAGATGGATACTTTCTGGGGTCATGTTGCTAGCTACTATAATGAGAATCGTCCTCAAGGTACACCCAACAAAAATGCAAGTATAATACGATCGCACTGGCACAATACCATACAAAAAAAGGTATATCACTTCAACGTAAATTACAATAGCATTTATAGTCCATATCGTAGCGGCCACAGTGATGAGGATATATTGCGGTTTGCGTTTGAAAAATATCGTGAAGAAAATAATGGCATTGTATTTAATTTTGAGCATGTGTGGAGGATAGTAAAAGACCGTCCAATGTTTACTCCACAGTCTGTTAATCACATTGTTAGCACAAAGAATGCAAGAACCTCAAAGTCCGGAGCAAGCAACACGCCATCTAGCCAAGATGCTAGTCTACATGTATACCTAAATGAAGAAGAAGAAGTTCGTCCAATGGGTCAGAAGGCAGCAAAAATAAAAGGAAAAAATAAAATAAAATCAGACATGGAAGATATGACAATAAATTTGGGTAATATGTTTGCAAATTTTCTGAGTATACAAGCATCAAAAAAACTGAAGTTGGAATGAAACAAAAATAACTCGAAGTTGATGAGATGAAAGCAAAGGTTGCCTTAGCTAAAGTTCAATTGAAAGAATATGCAATCCTTTCGAAAAACACCTCGCAAATGACACAAGAGCAATTTATCATCCATCAATATTTATGTAAAGAGATTAAGAAGAGATAGAATATATAATTTTCATTTATTGTAATTTTTAATTATGTACTTTTCAATTAATGTAATTTTCGAACATTGTCCGATCAATTAATGTAATTTGCTATTATTTTACTTTTTTAACTTCATTTATAATTTTTGGTCAATTAATATTTCTGGTCACTTTTTTTATCTACAGTCAAAAACCCTAAATCAAACCCTAAAACAAAACCTCACTAAATCAAACCCTAAAACAAAACCTCACTAGGATTAATCCAGTGATGTTCCAATCAAACACCTGATCGGTCTAGTGACCGATTAGGAAAGTTCCTGATCGGTCAACCAGATCGATCAGGATAGAGCCTGACCGATCAGGCTCCTACCTGATCGGTCCAGACCTGCCCTGATCGGTCGCACTGACCAATCACTGACCGATCAGAGTGTTTGTGTGAGTTTCTGATCGGTCACCTGACCGATCAGAAAACCTTCTGAGTTTGTGCCAACTTTGGTCTGATCATTTGATTAGTTCATGGCCACTAACTCAAGTTAGACCCTGAGTCAAATTTAACCGTTGCAAACTAGCCGTTGGAATATAGCATGTTGTAATATGACAGCTGGAATATAGCCGTTGTAATATAATTATTAGAATTTAGCTATTGTAATATGGCAGTTGGAATATAGCCGTTGTAATATGACTGTTAGAATATAGCCGTTGAAAAAAATAAATAAATAGACACCTTGTGCTCTATAATTTTTCATTCTCCAAGTAGCTGACGAATTTGTTTCCTCTTCATTCTTCATTCATCATTCTTCCTCCAAATATGTCTCAATCTTCAAGTAGCACCACGTCTGACTCGACAAGTGAAAATGAAGTTCATGTTGAAGATGTTGATGAAGGTTATGATCTAGGGAATGAGCTAATGTCATTGATACTTCAACAAAGTCGACAAATAGTTGAAGCATATCAAAGTAATAGCGAGATACGGCGAAGAAGAAGGTGTATTCAAAGAAATCGTGAAGCCGGGCATGTGAGACTCTTCAATGATTATTTCTCCACAAATCCAGTGTATCCAGATCAAATATTTCGAAGACGATTTCACATGCGAAGAGATTTATTTTGTCGCATAGTGAATGCACTTGAGAGTCGTTCATCATTTTTTCAGCAGAGGGATGATGCTGCCAGTAGACAAGGCTTGACACCACTACAAAAATACACAGCTGTGATTCACCAATTAGCTTATGGAGTCCCAGCCAACTATCTTGACGAGTACCTACGCATGGGTGAATCAATCGCCATTCAGTGTCTTTTCAAGTTTTGCGTTTATGTGGTTGAACTATTTGGAGATCAATACTTGAGAAGACCAAATGCTGATGATGTTCAACGTCTTCTTCAATTGCATGATGAGAGGCACGACTTCCCCGGAATGTTAGGCAGCCTTGATTGCATGCATTGGAAATGGAAAAATTGTCCAGTTGCTTGGAAAGGCCAATTTACAAGAGGGCATGGATCACCAACAATCATGCTTGAAGCGATCGCGTCTCAAGATTTGTGGATATGACATGCATTCTTTGGTGTCGCAGGTTCACGTAATGATCTTAATGTGTTATATGAATCTCCCATATTCAATAACGTCTTGCAAGGAAATGCCCCGTAGATTAATTTCACGGTCAACGACACTCAATATAAGAAGGGGTATTATCTAACAGACGGAATATATTCGGAATGGGCTACTTTTGTGAAGGCTTTTCCTTGTCTGGAAGATCCCAAGAGGCGATTGTTTAAGGAAAGATAAGAGGCTGCAAGGAAAGATGTTGAACGAGCATTTGGGGTGCTTCAAGCTCGATGGGCAATTGTCAGAGGTCTAGCTCGTTATTGGTATAGAAAAAAAAACATATTATGTTAGTGTTTATTATTTTGCACAACATGATTGTAGAAGATGAGGGGGATCACGTGACAAATTGGTACAACGATGAAGGTGACGAACCAGCACAACCTGTCCAAGGCTCAAACCGAGGATTTCATGATTATCTCCGGATAAATTCCCAACTACGTGACAGTCATGTGCATCACCAACTTCGTGCCGACTTAGTTGAACATATTTGGTCACAATATAATAACCCATGAATTTGTATTTTATTATTTCACTTTATGTTAATTTATATGTTATCTTTTAATTATATATAAGTGTATTTTTTTTTATATTATTCTCTATTATTTCAAAATTATAATAATAATTTAAATTTTAAATAATGATAAACATATTTAAAAATATTATTATTATTTATTTCAAATAATAATTATTTAAATTAGTAAATAAAATTGAAAATAAAAAATATGTAGGTAAGAGAATGAATATGTAAGAGAATATGTACGTGAGAAAAGTTATATGTGAGATAATCTGTATGTGACATGCGGGTCTTACAAATAATGGGGGTTGAATATTAAACGGTTGTGAGAGAATGAAGATGTTAATGTTAATATGTATGTGGCATGTGAGTCCTATACTTTTTGATGAAGTGGTAGATATTATAACGTAAAGGAGTTAAACGGTTGTGATGCCTAACAATGCCGCCGCGATGCTGACGTTCGTCATCCGCCGCCATAACCGTAGTATCCCGGCACACTTCCCTCCCAGTAACCTATTATCTTCTTCCTCCGCTGAAACCGTTTTCCGTTGTCGAGTACCTAGTTGATTCCTGGGGTTTATCTGACGCCGAGGCATCGGTCTCCCTTTTCTTATCAGGTCTCAAATCTAGAAAGAAAACCCGCCTACTTCCTCAACTTCTTGAAGTCCCAGAGCTTCACCGACTCCAACATCAAGAGGCTTATCAATATCAACCCCAGAAGCGTCTGCTTTAAGGTGGAGCCAAAGTTCCGATCTTGGCTTGACGCGGGAATCTCGCAGTCCGACCTAATAGAGATAATTACATCATATCCACATATCCTCCACTTTAACATCCGTTCTGTCGTCTCCAAGTTGGAGTTCTGGCATCGTCTGTTTGGATACTTTTTGTTAAGCGTTTAAAAGAAAAATGATTTTTTACCTTCAGTGTCGAGAAAAGAATCCTTCCCAACCTCAAGTTTCTTATGGACGTTTGTGGTATCTCAGAAGAGAAGGCGTCTCAAGCAATGATAAACCGCCCTGAGTTCCTTGTCCAGAAACTAGATTCACGTCAGACTTTGGTCCGTAGAGCCGACGAGCTGGGCGTCGCCCGACAATCTCCAATGTACCCACTCTTGCTTATTGTTCTTTACGGTATCGACAAAGAAAAATTCGAAGCCAAACGCAATTTTTTTAACCATCTTTGGTTGGTCGGAGTCAGACTTCTTCACTGTAGTCAGGAGAACGCCAACCTTGTTGACTATTTCTCAACCTTACCTACTGAGGAAGATAGTATTTTTCGTCAAAGAAGTTGGCTATTCTCCTTCCTTCATCACTCAGCGTCCATTAATTCTGCTATATAGTTTGGATAAAAGGGTGATTCCTAGGTTTCAGGTGTTGGAGTTGTTGAAGTTCGAAAATTTATGGACTGCAAAAGCGACTCCGTTCTCTTATATAAGGCTATCTGACAAAAAAATTCATGGAGAAGTTTGTGCTTCCATATAAAGAGAAGGTCCCTAAGCTAGTTGACATTTATTGCCGGCCGTCAAGGGAGGTGTCCGTATCTAGCATCCCTGTAGAAGATATTTTTCGAATATGTATTCAGGTCAGAGACTCTTCCTTTGCCAACAAATAAATCAATAATAAATTCTGCACTGATCTATTTATGCTTTCAATTGATCTTGTTTTCCTAACATTTTCTGGATACTATCTGCATCAAAATTCAGTTAATTTAACTAGTGTTTGCTTCTATTAAACACCCTGCATAGCTCCAATAAATAGTTAACTGGTCAATAACCTCTTTCATCATAATAAATGTATGACGAGTTTGTTTAGGAAAAAGTCTTACCATGGATCATTATTTTGCATCTCATTATGTAGAAGTTATTCAGGTGTTTATGGGTATGTTTTCCTAGGTATAGTACCAAATGAACCCTTCCATTTGTTTGCCATTTGAATGTTTGCTTCGAAAGTTCTATATTGACATCAACAGCATATGGTCTTCACATTCATAATTTTGTGTTTATCAAACAATTACAGTCTATGTAGTAATTAGAAAGTACCTATTTAGCAATCAACTTCTACTAGGATTGAAAGGTACTCTAATCGTGACAGATCGGATGTGATAAAAGCATTTTTATGGTGTAAACATTCTATCGGTGCCAAAACTATAATGTGTTATTCCTATAAGTACGTAACCACACTGCGAAGTTCCAAAAGTCGAATATGAAACAAAGATGATCCTTTGCATTCTTAGTTGATTCAGGTCCATTAATTAATTTGTACAGTTGCCTTTGGCGATAAGCTTACTTGCTATCTTATGTTACTCATATGTTTTTCTTATCTGCAATTGTTTATCACAAACTTAGCAAATGACAATTTTGCTATACTGCATAGGAGCATTTCTGAATTTGTAAAACTGTATAATTAGGACAGAATTGTGAAATCCTAAAACCTAATCGGTGCATTTATTTCGAATGATATTGATCCAACTGATGAGAGTTTAAATAGATTAACTGTTAGTGATATGAGAGAAGTGTCCTAAGACAATCGCCTTATGATTGTAAACATTTATTTTAATAAATGATAATTCACTATTTGAGTATACATGTTTGTGTATTTGATTGGGATCTTAAACTCATCTACTGAATGTCCGCAATACAACTCACAGCATAAGAGAATTTGTGATGAGATCACAACTAGTGATTATCTCTAAATGCGCAAATGTGAAGTATTGAAAATATCCCTAGTCGATGAATTGATAAATACGGACACTATCAATTCTGTTGAGACTAGCATGAGTTATTCTCTAATCAGTTGATTCTCACTGGCTGGTGACATTGGGATGTCCGGAGATAAACATGGATGCTAGTTAAGGGAACTAGTTCATTGGAGTGACTAGCAGTAACACTTCATATGGTAATCTATATAGATATGTCAATGAAGTTCTTACTGCGGCTTAAGTGCGATGTTCCTTTGACTTGCGATGTTCAAGTCATCTTGGTCATGGAGACTTATACTTTAACATCTTAAGCAAGCATCTCCAAGGAGGTGTGGACTCAGGATGATTGGGTATAAGCCGAAGTGCCCGAAGATGTTTGAACAGCCTACAAAGGATTCACCACTCCTTGCGAGGAGATGTATACTCAGGCCTATCGTCGGATTGTTACTCAAAAATCTCTGGCCAGAGTACATCATGTTAAGAGTGCAAGTCTCTTAAATACATGAGAGTAACTAGAAATCCAAAGGACAAGAAAGACACTACTTGGGCTAGGTGTGACGTAGTCAGCCTAGTGGGGGCTGACACAAATAGACCGTGTCCTGAACCAAGTAGGTATAAGATGGTGAAGGGAATGAGGCACGATTCATTAGAGCTGCTGAAAGGTTTCAGAATAATTTCTTCTGGGGTCAAACCGTTGATCTTTCGATTAATTGGGGATCATGATGTACTACTAGGTGCCACTCATGATCGTTCTATAATTGGTTAATTATAGACGACCAACATAAATCGAAAGTTTATTTAGTCACACGCACTACGAGTAATCCGAGGGATTTAAAACGAGTTGAAAATTAGATTTTTCGATCAACAGAAATAAGTCGAATCTGAGTTAATCAGAGGCGCAATGGAAACTAAAAATGGCTAAGACTTTTGAAGGCTTTTTGGGCGAATTAAATGAGTTTAATTCGCGTTGGTTCGGCTCGATTTGGGCCGGCCAAAGAGGGTGCCAACCCTCCTTGGTTGGCCGACCACCTAAAGGGAGAAAAACCAATTAATTTTGGTTTAATTAATAAAATAGATCTAGCGTGATTTATTTTATAAATTATGGATAAATAAATTTGTGTAAAGAAATTTATATAAATAAATTTATAGAAATTTATTCTTTTTATGGAAATTAAAATGATCCATGGAATGGTTTATTTTAATTTTATAAAATCAATTATGAATTGATTTTTTCATAATAAGAAAGTTTATAAATTTCTTATAAAATTTATTCCATAATAAAAGGAGAGATTAATTAGTTTTATTATAAAGTTAGTTATAATAAAACTTGGTTTAAACGAAATAATTCATAAGAGAATTTATAGGATAAATTTCTTATGATAATTAATTAGTTTTATTATAAAGTTAGTTATAATAAAATTCATAAGAGAATTTATAGGATAAATTTCTTATGATAACTAATTAGTTTTAGAGTAATGATTGATAGAGTGAATTTGGGAGAGTGAATGGGAGAGTGAATGACGACCAGTTATTGTATACACGTCCGATCGACGATCGGACACCACCGGCGACCTCTGATTATCGTCCCGAATCAAACTATACCTTGGGAGGACGGTGAACTCGTCAGGATGGCCGGCAACGGTGAACCCATCGAAATCGACGGTCAATGATGCGAGATCGCAATTGTGGCGATCCCCGATGGGTTCACCGTGCCCCCAGGGTATAGTTTGGTTCGGGGCGGCGGCCGAAGGCCGCCGGTGGTGTCCGATCGTCGATCGGACGTGTATACAATAACTGCCACGTCATTCACTCTCCCATTCACTCTCCCAAATTCACTCTCCCTATCATCACTCTTAGTTTTATTATAAAGTTAGTTATAATAAAACTTGGTTTAAACAGAATAATTCATAAGAGAATTTATAGGATAAATTTCTTATGATAATTAATTAGTTTTATTATAAAGTTAGTTATAATAAAATTCATAAGAGAATTTATAGGATAAATTTCTTATGATAACTAATTAGTTTTATTATAAAGTTAGTTATAATAAAACTTGGTTTAAACGGAATAATTCATAAGAGAATTTATAGGATAAATTTCTTATGATAACTAATTCCGTTATTCCGTTAATTCGGTTAAGAGGAGACTTGGCAAGGGAGAATCAACTATATAAGGAACCATAGGCAAGCCTTGGATTCCTAAGATTTTGATAATCGAAATAGAGCTCTCCCTCTCTCTCTTCTCTTCTCTCCTCCTTCCCCCTCCCTTCCATTAGGGTCGGCGGCCACCCTAGCTCTATTAGGGCCGGCGCCCAACCTACACCAAGGCAAGGTGTTGCCGTGAGCTTCAAGGAGAAGAAGAAACCAACCAAGAAGAAGAAGAAGCGGATCACATCTCCCTCTCTCTCGGAATTCGATTCCGTTACTTCGTTGGTTAGTTTCCTTTTCTTCTCTTGATCTTCTTTGTTGTGCCTATAGAGAATCTAGTAGTTCTCGTCGGCACAAAACTCGTGACTTTGCGAAGTCATCCCGAAGAGAACTCGGCGTGGACGCGAATAGAGGCGAAGCTTCCAAGGGACGCTACGGTTGGATCTCGTCCCTTACTTCAAGTTACGCGAGGTACTTGGTAAATTAGTTTACTATTCCGTAAAGTTTTATTTTATGATTATGTCAACACACCATAAGGTAGCATGCTAGATACGAAGTTAAAATAATTTAGGAAATTATTTTATGCAAATTCTTCCGCTGCACGTAAAAATTTAAAATTTTACGAACTCGTATCCTTGTCGACATGCACCCGGTCCCAACAGTGGTATCAGAGCCGGTTAGTGTTCGACTTAATCATATAATTGTTTTGTGGAAAACTTTGTCATGATCTCAATTTCGGAAAAATTTTTCAATTATGGAAACTTTCGAATTATAATAAATTTTAGATTTAGGAATTTCAAAGTTTGGAAATCCTCATGAAATTTCGCAAACGTTTGAAATTTTCTATTTTTTGAAATTTTATAATAATTTCGAAAACTTCCCATCTTTGGAAACCTTCCAATTTTAGAAATTTTTCTATTTTAGAAATTTTCTAATTTTGGAAATATGTAAGTTTTCTTTGTACCGGAAACTTACAATTATTCTGAAAACCTAATTTTGAAATCTCGCAATTTTGGGCACTTTCTTTTAAGAAAGTCTAGACAAATTCATGGACAGTTAATTGACAATTAAATTTGAATTGGTTTTTAAATTGACAACAAAATTCTTTATTTTGGATTGAGCCTCGGGGAGCCGTCCAATTTAAAGTTAGTTGTTGTAATTTAATTTCCCAATTTTAATTGAAATTGTCATGTTTGATTTGGATTGAGCCTCGGGGAGCCGTCCAATTGGATTTACAATACATTACTTTTCTTTAGGTATCTGAGCCTCGGGGAGCCACCCTTAGAAAATAATTTGTTGTAATTAATTAAATCCATGAATAAAATATGTTTGAAGAGGTAATGCTCTTACATATTATTGTCTCCAAAATTAATTAGGAAAATGGTTTCCTATAGAGTTTTCTTAAATGAGATTTTCATAAAAATAATATGTAGTTGAATTAAGGGATTTGTCTCTTAATTTAATAAGATTTGATTTAGAGAAATCAAAGTCTTGAACATATTATTTCCGAAATTAATTATGACAATTTAGGAAATTGTTTCCCAAAACAATTCCTTTAATTAAGTATGAAATTGGAATTAGGAAATCCGGTTCCTAATTCAATTAATGAGACTTGATAACTTAAGTCACATACATACTTAATTAAGGAAATCGTTAGTCATGACATTATTCTATGTCATAAATGTGCTTAGAAAAGAAAGATGAGACCCAAAACCCCTTACAAAATATTAAGGCCAACACCTTCCATTAATATGGTTAGAATTGGAGTTTTGTTTCTCGTTTGGGTTGATGGACACATCCATGCCCGACTTGAACCTCAACATGTTCAAACCATGGAATTAGTTTATGAATAATATAGTTCGAGTCAGAGGTCAATCATTAGTTTTGGTTGTTGGACACATCCAAGCCTGACTAAGCGGTTGAATGAGCTCCAACCATGTTAAAACTATTTCTTGATTAATGGGTCAGCCTTAAGCTTGGAGCATCGATTTGTTGTGCCACAGCCAAGGTCGATGTAAAAAGAGGTGCAGTTGGGTGCTATGTGTAATGATACATACTTGTTAATGAGTTAACAACCCAATGATTTATGCAAACATTCAATTAGTTGATAGCATAAAGTGATAGTTACATATATGTGATGTGTAATTGGTAAAATTACCTACCTTCATAGCTAAGAAAAACTTGATGGCCACAGCCATGGTGGTTCTTATCTATGGTTGGATATCAACCTATTTGGAGATGTTCCTACGATCTCCCGAATTGATAATAAGGGTGACTCAATTCGTAAAATAAATAGGATTTAATTTATGTATAATGATACATTCTTTAATCATTCTTCTCACATAAACTCAATTTGTATTTCTAGGATAATCACTCGATCATGTCTTCCCTAAACTTGCGTTCCATTTTGGACACCAATAAACTGACTAGGCCAAACTTCATGGACTGACTTCGAAACCTGAGGATAGTCCTCAAGACAGAGAAGCTTGCTTATGTCCTTGAAGATCTACTTCCCAACCATCCTCCTGAAGATGCAACTCCAGACCAGTTTCCTGAGTTGCTTAACCTGTTGAAGACTGTAGAGCCTTCTGTGAAGCAGGAACAGAAGACAGTGTTGTTAGTTGGTTCCTCGAAGAAAGGTTCTAAGAGGAAGGCCAAAGAACAGAATAAGGGAAAGAAGAAAAAGGCCAAAAAGACTGAAAATACCCTAAAAGGCACTTGCCATCATTGTGGCAAGGAAGGTCACTTGCGAAGAAACTGCAAGATTTATCTTGAGTCCTTGAAGAATAAGGCATCCGATGCCTCATCTTCTTCAAGTATCTTCGTTATTGAATGTCACTCTATTTCTGCAAACACATGGGTACTTGATACTGAGTGTAGCTGACATATATGTAATGACATACAAGGGCTAAGGAATAGAAGAAGACTCGTCAAAGGAGAAGCGAATTTGCGAGTTGGAAACGGAGCAAAGATTGCTGCTGTTGCCATCGGAACATATTTGCTAAAGCTCCCCACTGGACGTGTCTTAGAATTGAATAATTGTTATTTCGTTCCTTCGTTGATAAAGAACATTGTATCTATTTCATGTCTGAATGAAAAGGGTTATCATTTAACTTTTAGTAACAAATGTTGTTACATAACTTTAAATGGCGTTCTTTATGGGAATGGAACTTTATGCAATGGTATCTACACGTTAGATTTATCCAGTGACATTTTCAATATCGAAGTTAGCAACAAACGTGCTCGAATAGATAATCGAATAGACTCCTACACTTGGCATTGTCGACTTGGCCATGTAAGTAAGAAACGCATGACCAAATTACACCGATGTGGAATTTTAGAATCATTTGAACCCGGTTCATTTGATACATGCGAATCGTGCTTAAAAGGCAAGATGACCAAATTACCCTTTTCCGGAAAAGGTAATCTAGTGGGAGAATTGCTTGGTCTAATACATACTGATGTATGTGGACCAATGTCAACTCTTGCACAAGGAGGCTATAGCTACTTCATCACCTTTATCGATGATCACTCACGATTCGGGTACGTGTTCTTGATGAAACACAAATCTGAAGCCTTTGAGAAATTCAAAGAGTTCAGAAATGAAGTAGAGAAACAGCTTGACAAAAGTATTAAGATACTTCGATCCGATCGGGGTGGTGAATACTTAAGTCAAGAGTTTCAAGATTATCTTAGGGACAATGGGATATTATCCCAATGGACTCCGCCGTATACACCACAGCATAATGGTGTATCTGAGAGGCGCAACCGAACCTTGATGGACATGGTTAGGTCAATGATGAATCATGCAACTCTTCCAAAATCCTTTTGGGGCTATGCACTTAAGACAGTTGTTTACTTGCTAAACAGAGTCCCGACCAAGGTAGTCTCTACTACTCCATATGAGATATGGAATAGTAAGAAACCCCACTTAACTCACCTTAAGATATGGGGTTGTCCTGCTTATGTGAAGCGGATTGTATCAGACAAATTGGATGCTAAGTCTGATAAATATCTATTTATTGGATACCCTAAGGAAACGAAGGGTTACCAATTCTATCATCCCTTGGAACAAAAGGTGTTTGTTTCAAGGCATGCTGTATTTCTAGAAAAAGAATTTCTTTTTCAAGAAAACAGTGGGAGCGGCATTGAACTTGATGAAGTTCAAGAAACTTCAATAGACATGACAGAGACACCTAGTCTAGACCCACAACCAATACCTCATAATGATGAGCTATCAGTTGAACCTAAAACTACACCACCTCTTCGTAGATCTGATAGGACACGTAATATTCCAGAGAGATACGGATTTCTCGTAAGTGAATCGAACGACGTGTTACTCATAAGCGATGACGAACCTATCAGTTATATAGATGTTCTGAAAAGTTCAGAAAGGGACAAATGGCTCGAGGCCATGAAGTCGGAAATGGATTCCATGTACGAAAACCAAGTATGGGACTTGGTTAAACCACCTGAAGGGATTAAGCCCATAGGGTGCAAGTGGGTTTTCAAGAAGAAAACCGACATGGAAGGTAATGTTGTTACCTTTAAGGCTAGATTAGTGGCAAAAGGATATCGTCAGAAGCAAGGAATTGATTATGACGAAACCTATTCGCCAGTAGCTATGCTTAAATCCATTCGGATGCTCCTAGCCATAGCAGCTCATTATGATTATGAGATATGGCAAATGGATGTGAAAACAGCTTTCCTTAACGGAAACCTGCTTGAGGATGTATACATGATACAACCTGAAGGTTTCACATCGGTTGATAAAACCAAAGTATGCAAGCTTCGACGATCCATATATGGACTGAAGCAAGCATCTAGGAGCTGGAACATCCGTTTTGATGAGACAATCAAAGAGTTTGATTTTCTCACAAAATCCTGACGAACCTTGTGTGTACAAGAAGGTTAGTGGGAGTGCAGTCGTATTCCTAGTATTATATGTCGATGACATCTTACTTATAGGAAACGATATATCAATCTTACAGACAGTTAAAATTTGGTTGTCCAAAACTTTCTCCATGAAAGACCTGGGAGAAGCAACCTATATCCTTGGGATTAGATCTATAGAGATAGATCAAAACGGTTGCTTGGTCTTTCGCAGTCTACATATATAGACCGAGTGCTAAAAAGGTTTAGCATGTCGGAATCCAAGAAAGGTTACCTTCCCATCAGGCATGGGATCAACCTTTCAAAGTCTATGTGTCCGCGCACAGAAGACGAGAGGATTTGCATGAACAAGATTCCCTATGCATCCGCGATAGGATCTATCATGTATGCTATGTTGTGTACTAGGCCCGATGTATCGTATGCTTTGAGCGTCACAAGCAGATACCAGTCGGATCCAGGAATGGATCATTGGGCGGCTGTCAAGACAATCCTTAAGTACTTAAGAAGAACTAAGGATGTGTTCCTAATATATGGAGAAGGAGATATGGTAATACGTGGGTATACAGATGCCAGTTTCCAGACAGATAAGGATGACTCCAATATCAGTCTGGATACGTATTTACTTTGAATGGAGGCGCAGTAAGTTGGAAAAGTTCCAAACAACAAGACACCGTAGCGGATTCCACCAAGGAAGCGGGGGGGCAGCAGGGGTCTG
>JAGFNQ010006538.1:0-48856 GCA_024364735.1 Boesenbergia rotunda | reverse complement strand
TTAGGAAGGGTACTTTGAGTGATAACCTAGAAAGGGTTGAGATGCTTAGGTCTTTACCTTAACTCAAGATGCTTTAAGTCAGTGCATCTGCAGTAGTTGGGGCACTAAATACAAATTGAACAGCAATCAAGTTAAGTATCAAGTTTAGACAATCTAACTTGAACAATGCACTTAACTTGACTAACCTTAGCGAAAACTACTGTTTATAACAGTTGGTAAGTAGCTAATTGGGTTAGACACGTCCCTAAAGATTTAACCAGACTTAGGTTCCAGTTTGATTCAGTACAGCAAATGCTTTAATTATTGCAAAATTTTTTTTTTGCATTTTTGATATATGTCAAAGGGGGAGAGTTGGAAAGGAAACAGGGAACAAAAATTTTTTTAAATTTTTTCCCATCGTCTTCTTCAAAAAGTTGAACTGAAAAAATAAAAATTGGTGAATCAAAGTTAGTTTTATTTTTAAACTCTGAATTATTTTGAAACTTAATGTTTTTGCTTAAAATTATTGTTAAGCTTAAAGGTTTTAAAATTCTCTTTAAAAATTTTGGTGAATCAAAGTTAGTTTTATTTCTAAACTCTGAATTATTTTGAAACTTAATGTTTTTGCTTAAAATTATTGTTAAGCTTAAAGGTTTTAAAATTCTCTTTAAAAATCTCCAACTCTGGACTATGTGTTTTGAAATTATGTTTAAGCTTAACGTAGTGTCTGAAATTTTCCAAAACTGAAAATTTTCTAAGTCTGAAATTTTTCCAAAACTGAAAATTTTCCAAAGTGTGAAATGTTCCTAAAACTGAAAATTTGTCTAACGTTTTCAAAGTTTTCCAAACTTAGAACATCTTTTCGAAAAACTTAGCAAAAAACTTTAGAAGATTTCCCAACTTATTATCAAAACATGAAATCTTCTAAGTACTTAACTCACACCACCTATTTTGGAAAAACCTAGGGGGAGATTTCTTCCAGGGGGAGGGAATCTAACTTAGGATTTCAATTTCAGCATTTTTTTCCCTTAACTTTTTGAACTAGGTTGCCATATATCAAAAAGGGGGAGATTGTTGGTGCAGAATGCACCCAAGTCAAACCTGTGTTTTGATATTGGCAAAAGGGTTCAAAAGTTAAGGGTTAGTTGTTGTCTAACAGGTTTCTTGAGTGTACAGGAAAAGCCCTAGCGAAGGAATGCTAGGCACTGACAAAGGAATGCCAGCCAGAAGAAAAGCCCTAGCGAAGGACTGCTAGGCTCTGGCGAAGGACTGCCAGAATGGACAAACCCTAGCGAAGGAATGCTAGGCACTGGCAAAGGGCTGCCAGAAGAAAAGACCTAGCGAAGGGCTGCTAGGCACCAAGCGAAGGGCAGCTTGGTAACTCAAGACCTGGCGAAGGACTGCCGGGCAAAAGTCCAACTGGAGGATCCGGTTGGCACCAGGTAAACTCTCCCGAGAGGAGTAGGTGAGGACGCGTTCCCCTTGAGGGAACATTAGGCGTCGGTTCGACCTAGGGCTCCATTTTGGAGACCAAAGTCAGAACCAAGACAGCTAAGGCTGTATAAAATAATATTATAATTGTTATTTGGACTAACCCTGGATGCAGGATCGAAGGACTGAGTATCTGCAGCTCAGAGAGCTTCAAAGGAGTGAGGCAGAAGCTGAGCAGGGCGCCCCGGACGATCCGGGCGCCCCCAAGGTCAACCCAAGTCTGTAAGAACCTCAACGCGCTTTGCCCCGCTTGTCGCGGGCGCCCCGCGTGTCGCGGGCGCCCCCACAGCCAGCTGCCGAAGCGCATCCCTGCGAAGCCGAGGAGATGAGGCTTTGACCGGTCAATCTGGGCGCCCCGAGCCCTCCGGGCGCCCCGGTCAAACCGGATCCCGAGGATAAGGGGATCAGACGGCGACCGAGCTACAACTGGATCTGCTACCACGTGGGGGGGCGCCCCCGTCGACCAGGGCACCCCCAGGCCCTATATAAAGGGCCCTCGACCTCCTTCTTCAGAGCATCAATTACTGCGACGCTTCCACGCTCTACTGCTTTCATTCAACGTATCCAAACGCTTCGACGACCGCGCTCTGCTCCAGGAACTTCCCGACTCAAGTCCGAAGCGCCATCGACCTCCCGCTGCACCGAAACTCGAGCCTAACCCGGGAGTTGGTAAATACAGAAGTGTAATCTTTCTTATTGCAAACTGTATTTCTCTTCTGTATTCATTCTACGCATTATAGAATTGCCCAAAGTAAACGGTCAACGACCGTGGGCCTTGGAGTAGGAGTCGACCCAGGCTCCGAACCAAGTAAAACGACCTTGTTAGCGTTGTGTTGCTTTGTCTCTATTTCCGCCGCACACTTACTCTTTTTTTTAATCCGAACGATTTGCGACATTCACCCCCCCTCTATCGCATCTCTCGATCCAACAATTTTAACCATGATATAAAATCAAACTTGGCATGATGGAATAAGTTATTCTATATTTGAGAGGCTTGATGGTTGAGAGGCTACTATATATAAAGGACCCAAGGCAAGACTTGAAAAATAATGGAAGAGATGAAGGCATAGGCTCTCTCCCTCTCTTTCTCTCCTTCTCTTCTCCCCTTCTTGCCGTGCGCCAACTAGCCCCAAGAAGGAGCACCAGCCGGCCGCCCCTGCCCTTTCCCTGCCGACCACCACCTGCTGCCGGAGAAGGAAGCTCCGGCCATCTCTGTTAGTAATATGAGAGAAGTGTCCTAAGGCAATCGCCTTATAATTGTAATCATTTATTTTAATAAATGAATATTCACTATTTGAGTATACATGTTCGTGTATTTGATTGAGATCTTAAACTCATTTACTGAATATCCATAATACAATTGACAGCATAAGAGAATTTGTGATGAATTCACAACTAGTGATTATCTCTACATGTGCAATTGTGAAGTATTGAAATTGTCCCTAGTCGATGAATTGATAAATACGGACACCATCAATTCTGTTGAGACTAGCATGGGTTATTCTCTAATCAGCTGATTCTCACTGGCTGGTGACATTGGGATGTCTGGAGATAAACATGAATGCTAGTTAAGGGAAATAGTTCATTGGAGTGACTAGCTGTAAAACTTCATATGGTAATCTACATATAGATATGTCAATGAAGTTCTTACTGCAGCTTAAGTGCGATGTTCCTTTGACTTGCGGTGTTCAAGTCATCTTGGTCATGAAGACTTATACTTTGACATCTTAAGCAAGCATCTCCAAGGAGGTGTGGACCCAGGATGATTGGGTATAAGCCGAAGTGCCCGAAGATGTTTGAACAACCTACAAAAGATTCACCACTCCTTGCGAGGGGATGTATACCCAAGGCATATCGTCGGATTGTTACTCAAAGCCTCTGGCCAGAGCATGACATGTTCAGAGTATGAGTCTCTGAAGGACATGAGAGTAATTAGAATCCGTTGGACGAGAAAGATATTACTTGGGCTAGGTGTGACGTAGTCAGCCTAGTGGGGACTGACACACATAGACCGTGTCCTGAACCAAGTGGGTAAAAGATGGTGAAGGGAATGAGGCACGATTCATTAGAGCTGCTGAAGGGTTTCAGAATTATTTCTGAGGTCAACCGTTGATCTTTCGATTAATTGGGGGTCATGATGTACTACTAGGTGCCACTCATGATCGTTCTATAATTGGTTGATTATAGACGACCAACATAAATCGAAAGCCTATTTAGTCACACGCACTACGAGTAATCTGAGGGATTTAAAACGAGTTGAAAATTGGATTTTCCGATCAAGAGAGATAAGTCGAATCTGAATTTATTAGAGACGCATCGGAAGCTTAAAATGGCTAAGTCTTTTGAAGGCTTATTGGGCGAATTAAATGAGTTTAATTCGCAAGGAGACGGCTTGGATTTGGCCGGCCAAAGAGGGTCCCCACCCTCTTTGGTTTGGCCGGCCACAATAAAAGGGAGAATCAAGTTTTTGGTTCAAATTATAAAATAAACCGCGCGTGGTTTGTTTTATAAAATTATGGATAACGAAATTTATATAAAGAAATTTATATAGAGAAATTTAGTAACGACCCAGAAAATTTTCTTAATATTTCTTTAAAATATTGAGCATGTCTAGATAATTTTCTGAGGGATCTAGAAATATTAACCTGAATTTTAACCTAGAAATCCATGCTTTTTCCATTTAAATTGGAGAAATAGGCACTAATGGGCCTTATATGGGCTTTCTAGTACCATGATTATTGGTGAATTTTAGGAAAAAATTTATAGAAATATAAAGGGATTTTAATGAGAAATATTAACATAATTATGGGAGAATTTTTAAGGGATTTTCGAAATAATAGAAAAATAAAATAAAAATAAAATGGAAAAATTAGTGCATGCACCAAGGATTGAACCTTGGACCTCTTGTACAACCATGCATGCTCTAACCAATTCACCTAGCAAGGAAGTGCTAGGAGAAAATGAAGTGGATTATGGTTAAGGCTTAGGGGAAAATGAAGAGACACCATGACTCTTCACTTACCCTCCTTGATGAGTTATAAAGAGAGGCATGGGGGGGGGGGTTACTTCTCTTCTTCCATCAAGTCACCTTTCTTTCTCCCTCCTTCTTCATCCTAGCCAAAACCTCAAGAGAGGATTCTCCCTTGGAAAAAGTTCACCTAAGGCTCCATCTCCAAGATCCAAGGCTTTTACAAGGGTACAAGGGCTAGGGGTGGTTAAGAGGCAACAAGATCTTCATCCTTCTTCCAAATCTAAGGTCTATAATCAAGATCCACCAATGTAAGACTCCCTCACCTGTGGTATAATAGTTCCTTTGTGATTTTTAGCATAATATAAAGTTGGTTTTGAGTTTGATGTTGAGAAAACTATGCTTTGGACCCCTATCATATTCGGCCACCATGGGTTTTGGGTCCATAATGATGTTAAAAATCTAAATCATGTTTTCTAATGTGTTATCATGATGAATATGGAATAAATATAATTTTTGGAGAATTTTTGGAGTACCCTAAAGACCCCTTAGGGTTTGGGACTCTCACCATGATTCTTTGGTTAGGATTGGGCCTAACCTTTCAAGTATGTACTTTGGGTATCCCCATGATTCAAAAGGAGGTTTAAGGTGAATTGTGTGAATTTTCACAAGGTCTTGTGACCCTTGTCAGTTTCGACCAAGAGGGTTCTAGGGCAAGAAGTTAGGGCTTACCTCAAGTAAGGGGTCCAATGGCTCCTATGGTATGGTATGGAAGGTGATAGATGATTAATTGGAAATTTTATGAATTTATTCATGCCCCCATGGTTGAAGCATGTTTCGGCCAACCCTAGGAATTAGGGCTAAAGGTTAGGGTGAACCCTAATTATGAGCCCTAATGGCTTCTTATAGCCTCATGGGTAATGTATAGTTGTTCTCATTCTTTATGCTACCTTACATGTCATTTGAATGATGGAACTCCCCCTTGTAAGTTTCGGCCAAGCAAGATAAATAGGGTAAGGGAGGAGTTAGGGTTTGAAGAATGATGGTTTATGGCTTATCATGAAGTATATATATGTATATAGGGTCAAGCATGTGGTATACTTGGGCTACAAATATATTGTCACCATCTCTTCGTAGAAATAGTGTAGGGTCTATTTGACCTCTAACGAACCCCTTTTCAATCAAGAATGTCGACAACCGCTCATACCAAGCCCGGGGTGCTTGTTTAAGGCCATAGAGTGCCTTTTTGAGCATGAACACGTGGTTCGGATATTTGATACTCTCAAACCCCGGAGGTTGTTCGACATAGACCTCCTCCCTAATCAAACCATTTAGGAATGCCGATTTGACGTCCATTTGAAATAGTTTCAAGCCACGGTGTGCTGCCAATGCAAGCATCAATCGGATGGACTCTAATCGTGCCACGGGAGCATAAGTCTCATCATAATCAAGGCCTTCAACTTGACTGTAGCCCTTGGCTACCAAGCGTGCCTTGTTTCTAATGATTTCTCTCTTGTGATTTAATTTATTTTTGAAGACCCATTTGGTTCCAATAATGGTGGTCTTCTTAGGTCTAGGGACTAAGTCCCAAACCTGACTCCTCTCAAATTGACCTAGTTCATCTTGCATCGCGATAATCCAATCAGGATCATTTAATGCTTCATCAATTTTTCTAGGTTCAATTTCGGAAATTAGAGCAACTTCATTAGCCTCATTCCGGAAGAATGATCTAGTCCTAACCCCTTGATGGATGTCTCTAACGATTTGGTCTTGGGGATGACTAGAGGCTAGTCTCGTTTGCCTTGGTGTTGGTGGTGCTTCTAGAACGGGTTCACTAGACAAAAGTTCAGCCTCGGGATCCGGCTGATCAATGGGTTGTCTAGGCTCACCGTCATCTGACTCATCACCCTTAACAACACTTGGAATTTCATTCAAACTAAGTCTCCTTAGTTCGAGTTGAACTCCTTCTGCATTTTCTGATTGGTCAATTGATTTCGGAATTTCATCAAAAACCACATCAGAAGACTCTTCAACTAATCTAGTTTTCTTGTTGTAGACTCGGTAGGCTTTACTAACGAGAGAGTACCCGACTAGTATCCCTTCATCAGCCTTTGCCGTGAACTTCCCAAGGTGATCCTTGGTGTTTAGGATGAACACCTTACAACCAAACACCCTAAGGTGTTTAACCGTAGGTGGTTTCCCAAACCAAAGTTCATGGGGAATCTTTCCTAAAAACCTATGGATGAGAACTCGATTTTGCACATAGCAAGCTGTATTTACAGCTTCAGCCCATAAGTAACTCGGGAGTGAGTACTCATTAAGCATGCTTCGTGCAGCCTCTTGAAGAACACGGTTCTTCCTCTCTACAACACCATTTTGTTGTGGTGTTCTAGGAGTAGAGAACTCATGTCTATAACCCTTATCTTGACAAAATTCTAGAAACCTTTGGTTTTGAAATTCACTTCCATGATCTCTTCTAATTGTCTTAATTGTTAATGATTTCTCATTTTCAATTCTTCTACAAAAAGAAATGAAAATATCTAAGGTTTGGTCCTTATGTTTTAAAAAGAAAGTCCATGTATATCTAGTGAAATCATCAATGATAACAAAGCAATATCTACTTCCATTCAATGATATGATAGTGCTACAATCAAATAGATCCATGTGAAGTAAATCTAATGCATTGGAAGTACTTACAGCGCTTTTACCTTTATGTGCAGATTTTGTTTGCTTACCCATTTGACACGCATCACATAATTTATCTTTTCCATACTTGATGCTTGGTAAGCCTCGAACTAGTCCCTTGTTGGCTAACTTCCGGATGTTCTTCATGTTCACATGTGCTAGCCTCCGGTGCCAAAGTGTGGACTCTTCTTCTTTTGACATGAAACACTTAGCAAAAGCATTAGTAGCACTTTTAAAAGAAACTTGATAAATATTGTCTACTCTTGCTCCTACTAGTACCATGTCCAAGGTGTCATTTTGTCTAACTAGACATTGACTTGGTTGAAAGTCAATTGTGTAACCCGTGTCACACAATTGACTCACACTTAGGAGATTAAACTTCATCCCCTTGACTAGAAGGACATTTGAGATTCTAAGACATTCGGATATTTGAATGTCTCCTATTCCTATGACCTTAAGGCTACCATTGTTACCAAATGATACATTACCTCTACTCTTCTTGTGAAATGTGGTAAACAATGATCTATCCCTGGTCATGTGTTTGGAGCATCCACTATCAACAAACCAAGTTTATAGATGCTCCCCCTCAATCATAACCTACACAATTCGAAAAATAGAAGTCTTAGGTACCCAAACCTTGGGACCTAAAGTATCAACTAAACATGACTTAGACACCCATGCCTTGACAACTTTCTTTTGGATTTTGGGTGTCCTAGATTGTCTCATGTCAGTCCTAGACATGAGAGATACAAATGAGGGTTCCTTAGGGCGGTAACCAATACCAGCCCTATTGTAAACCGCTCTTTGGGCATTTAGGATCATGTCTAGGGTCTTAGAGCTATTTGAGAATTTCCCAAGAATATTCTTGAGCTTCTCAACTTCACTCTTCAATGATTGATTTTCCTCCACTAACACATTATCATGCAAATCACTGATTTCCTCAACCTTAGAGGATTTCAAGATTACAATCTCATATTTCAAAGATTTAATTTCATCTTCTAGTAATTCAACATGCAAGTCATCAATGTTATCATCCCTAGAAGCTTTCTATTGATCAATTTCTAATTGCAATGCTTTAACTTTATTTTTGGATTTCTTAAGCATACTACTTAAACATGCAATTGCTCTATAATATTTTTCAAGCTCGGGAGAAGTTACCTCTTCATCATCCGAAGATGATGAAGCCACGTTTGAGGAGCTTGAAGATTCATCACTGCTCTCCTCTCCAAGAGCCATGAGAGCCACTTGCCTTGTGCTCTTCTCATCCTTCTCATCACCGGATGAACTAGAGGATGACTCATCCCAAGAAGCCTTCAAAGCTTTCTTCTTCTTCTTGGATTTCTCTTCTTTTCTTTTGGATTTTTCCTCCTTCTTCTTGAGTTTCGGACATTCACTCTTGAAGTGCCCCTTCCTACCACACTCAAAGCAAGAGACATTAGTCTTGTCAAGTTTGGATTCACTAGTGTTACCTCTACTCTTGAATCGTCGATCCCTTCGCATCATTCTTCGCACGAAGTTCGCCATTTCAGATGAAGAGGAGCCACTGCCATCTTCCTCCGAGTTTGACTCGGATTTGGAAGAGGATGAAGATGATGAAAGATGCTTCTCCTTCTTCTTCTTGTTGATCCGGTCCCCTGCAACTAAGGCAATCCCCTTCTCCTTGGGGCCTTTGTTAGCCATCTCATGCAATTCCATCTCACAAAATAAATCATCTAATTTCACAATAGATAAATCCTTGGATACTTTGTAGGCATCCACCATGGATGACCATAAAGCATTCCTTGGAAATGCTTTCAAGACATACCTCACAAGGTCGCGATTCTCGACCTTTTCATCAATTGAATGAAGCCCATTGAGGACTTCCTTGAACCGGCTATGGAGCTCACTTACCGACTCATTCTCCTTCATGGAGAGATTTTGAAGTTGATTGAGGAACAAGTCCCTCTTTGCAATCCTCGAGTCTCGGGTGCCTTCATGGAGCTCTATGAGTTTGTTCCACAAGTCTTTTGCACTTGTGAAGGGACCAACCTTGATGAGTTGGTCTTTGTTCATGCCACATTGTAGAGTGACAACCGCCTTCGCGTCGGCTTCACTCTTCCTTGTTTGATCGGCAGTCCACCTCCATGACTCAAGTTCTTTTCCTTCATCATCCTTAGGAGGGATGAATCCCTCCTTCACCGCAAACCACGTATGGATATCCATCTTCAAATAGTATTCCATCTTTGATCTCCAATATTGGAAGTCGGCGCCGTCAAAGAATGGAGGTCGGGTGGTGGAGAAGCCTTCTCTCAAAGCCATCTTGTTGAGAACTCTCGGTTGTTAAGCCGTGTATAGAGCCCCAAGCTCTGATACCACTTGTTGGGAACGAGATGGCTAGAGAGGGGGGGGGGTGAATATAACCAATCACTTCTTCTTTGAAGAGTTATCAAATTTCTGCACTTGAAGTTATTAATAACACAGCGGAAGTATGGGAAAACAATACTTGCAGAAACTAAAACCAAAACCTAACTAGTAAGATTAGCAAGATCGCTAACAAGGAGATTTTACAAGGTTCGGGGATAACTTGCCCCTACTCCTTGGCGTGCCCTTAAGGTGGGTGATCCCTTGATCGTCGGCAGATCAAGCCCCGGTGATCACCGGATATGAAACAACCTTCTTCTCGGTGGAGAAACCTCCCCACAGTGTGTTTCAAACAATGATATAGAATGAGCACAAAGAAACAACAAGAAGGATCTTACTCAACCACTTAGCAAGGACAAAAACACAGCAAGCTTCCCTGAGCTCCACCCAGTGGCGATCTCACGCAAGAACCCTCTTCGTGTCTTCCCACTGTCGGACTCCAAGCCTCTTGTTTTCTCCTTCAAGCGCTCAAGTAAACGATGGTTGCTTCTCAATAGCTTGCTCAGAATGATTGAAGAACTCAAGAACAGCAAGCTTGATGTGGAGCAGAAAAGAAAAACGCAGGAACTCAAGAGCACAAGGATGAAGCACTTTACTTGAACATTGCTACTCGTTCTTTTTGTTTCTCCGCTAAGCAACAGATGATCTCATCTCCAGCAGCCTACAGCTGCCTCCCTGCCAACGCGCCAGCTACACTGAACCCTAACTGAACTTCCTGAGCTCCCTCAGGAAGTTCAGTTAGCAGCTTCAGTCCTGCATCCAGCCGTTGCAACCTGTGTGGAGAAAGGGACAAACCTGCTCCAAGGAAAGCTATCTTTGACTTCTCCTTGAGTGTTTGAATCCTCCCCTGTCACCTGAAACTTAATCAGAGTATTAGAGCAGAAAATCAAATAGCATATCAAATATCAGAGGAAAGTGGCAGCGAATCGGTTGTTTTCAGACGCGATTAGAGCGTCTGACAGTGCAGTTTGAATTAAAGTGATCGGTCACCTGACCGATCAAAGAGCCTCCTGATCGGTCACCAGACCGATCAGGCTGGTCCTGGATCGATCAGGATTCGTCCTGATCGATCCCCAACGCTCAATCAGAAATCGCGATTTCTTTGAGATTCTCCTGGACCGATCACCAGACCGATCCCAGGTCGTGGATCGTTCACCTGACCGATCCACCCTTATATTGGGCGATTATTGAGTTTCGCAGGCTAGGCCTTCTGATCGGTCAACTGACCGACCAGGGATCTTCCTGATCGGTAAGCAGTCCGATCAGGTCATCCCCAGACCGATCAGGCTTCGTCCTGATCGATCTTAGTGAGGAGCCTGTGAAGCTGGATCGTTCAACAGAACGATCTGCACAGTGATCCTGATCGGTCAGCAGACCGATCAGGAGCTGTTCAGCAAGTGAACTCAACCTCACTGCTCGCTCCCTGATCGGTCACCAGACCGATCAGGAGCCAGTCAATGGGTGAAACGCATACTCCCTGATCGGTCACCAGATCGATCAGGAGCAGCACAGTAGGTTCCCAACCTCACTATGTGCTCCCTGATCGGTCGCCCGACCGATCAGTCTTCACTGGATCGGTCACCCGACCGATCCACGAAGGAGCAGCGTGCCAAAATCCCTGATCAATCACCAGACCGATCTAGGGACTCAAACTCAGCCCTCCAAGCTAAGTTTCCATCCACCTTAGCCCTCCAAGCTAAGGATTTTCCATCTAACCCTCCAAGTTGGGAATTTGCACCTAACCCTCCAAGTTAGGACTTTTCACCTAGCCCTCCAAGCTAGGACTTTTCACCCAACCCTTCCGAGTTAGAACTTCATCCAACCTAGCCCTCTAAGCTAGGCACCTGACCCTCCAAGCCAGGACTTTTTCACCTAATTCTCCAGGATGGGAATTTGCACCTAACCCTCCAAGTTAGTGTAACACCCGTCCTTATATCTACCCTAAAGGCGGGGTTACGGGTCCCTACATTCATATCATTACTCATGCTAAGCATGTATAACCAGTAGAAAAACAATTATTCTACAAGAAGTGTAGTAAGCAGGCATTATTAAGGACTAATTTACCAAGCAGGTTTTTCTCATTTCTTTTTCGTATCATCCATGCAATTACAACCTAATAGAGAGAGATCATTTAACTTCGTAATTTACTGATCTAAACATGGTTTGAGCAAGATAGGGCATGGCATAATCTCAACATAACCTACTGTAAGTAATCTAATTAAACACTATAGCAAGGCATCAATAAATAGAAAGGTAGCATGAGTTATCTAACATGACATAGGTTCCATAACTCTAACTTGACCAACAGTAGAGTAGTCATAGTCATCACACAATCAAAGTATAGTAATACAAAGTGAAATCTTTTAACGGAAGCAATTTAGATTCTAAACAAAATGGTAGATGAGAATCTTTCTTTCTTTCCCGAGCCATCACCACACACATCCTCCAGCCTTCCCTCTGCCTCTTCCTTTAGTTCGAGTATTTCTTACCGCTATCTGCAGCATAAGAAACAACATGAACTAGTAAGCAAAACATGCTTAGTAAGAATCCGGGCCTACTCGCAAAACCATATCGATACATCATATCATGTACTCAGTAATCAAGATAGAACAAGATTATCAGCATCATAAGCATCTCATCAAGCATCATAAACATCACATCAAATATCTCTAAGTACTTTACAGAACAAGATTATCTCACAATGAGAAAATAATATGTTTTTCAAAAACAGTTCCATAATGGTAAGTACTTGAAAATACAATATCTCCAGGGCCCAATTGTAGTACCACATCATGCGCGTTCCCTAATAAATTGGGGTAGCGAGCCACCAATCTAAATAGAGCAGGACCCTTCCGTCCTACCAATGCCATGACCTTCAGTTAACATGCACATTGGATTTGTTTAACGACCCCCTTCCGAGTCGGGTACACAACTTTCAAAGTAAAGTAATTTATCATTCAATTACTCATATATGTATATGCCTAAAGGTACTCTTAATCACTTCTCAAAGGGACACACCACACATTCAGGTGCTCTTGATCCCCTAGGGACACACCACACATTCGGGTGCTCTTGATCCCAGTTTCAATAGAGTAACCCTTTTTAAGCATATTATCAAACACATCATGTTCATATCATCAAGGTGCCCCATGGGCTATATGGCATGCTTTCCTACCTAATAAGATAGGTCATATAATTTATATACACATCACATATGTAGTAGCATGCTTCATGGTCTCATTAGGTACTTCTCAACTCTAGAACTAGGGTTGGCCGAAACTCACAAGTAAAGGAGTTTGGTTTTCCAATCAAGCATTCCTTCAAACATTCTTACAAACACCTCTAGCATATTTCATGTTAACAATTTAAACATGGTTTAACCCTCAAAGTGGGGTTAGCATCCACTAACCCTAATTCCTAGGTCTTGGCCGAAACCCATCTAAACCCTAACCCTAGTTTCATAGGGTAGGAGTATCAAATATTCATACAACCTTAAACCCTAATTCCCCTAGGGTTGGCCGAAACCTTGTAGGGTAGGGTAGGCTAGGTTTTTGACATCCAATCTTCACACAACATTTACACAGATATTTTTATCTACCATACTAATCATGGGAACATAATAGGATAGCAAGCAACTCAAAAGCCCTAATCTATTCCTCTTTGGCCGAAAGTTGTAAGGGGCTAACCCTACTTTTCCTTAACACAACATGATGGAAAATAATATATATGTATACCCTAAGTTTCTAGGGATCTCCTCATGCAATAAGGAGTAACAAAAACCCATGAATGGGTGGTGGCCGAAACCTTGTAGGGTACCAAACCCTACTTTTTGTCCTTCCAAAAATTTGGAAACATCACATATGAGTATAAAGTTCCTAGGGGTACTAGCATGCATCAAAGTATGATCAAAAACCTTCTCTTGGACTCCCTTCCAAGAGGTGGCCGAAACTTCCATTAGGGAAGTTCTTGTGAAATTTCAAAAGGATGAAACAAGCAACCATTCGATAGCAATTATGTTGCAGGCGAGAGGACACTTACATCCTAGCGCTGGATTTTTAACCTTCTTTAAATCGTAGGGTACCCTACACTTGAAGGGTATGTGAAAACCTTTTTCTTCCAATCTTTCTCTAAGACTCCTTGGTCTTGGTAGAAGGCAAAGACACTTGGGCTTTCCTCCTTACAATTGCCCTAGGGTTAGAACCCTTGGATGCTATTTTCGAAAATGGAAGAAGTGAAAGGGAAGAAGGAGGTTTCGGTGGAGAAGAGAAAAGAAAGAAGAAGGAAGAAAGAGGAAGTTACTCCAACTTCCCTTATTTATACTTCTCTCATGAAAAGATATGTCTCTTCACTCTTACCCACTTAACAAGCATGTTCCTTACTCCTTCTACATGAAATATTGTTTGGTTCATTGGTTATGACATGGTGAGTGCAACTAGGAGGTTCAAGGTTCAATCCTTGCTTCCTCCTTTCTAGCTCTTCTTTTTATCACAATTTGCACTAACCCACATCAAAGCCCATTAAGCCAAGCCCATCATGAAATTTCATAATCTTAATAATATTTCATGAATCTAATATTTCATGATAATATTTCATGATAATAATATAATATTCCATGACAATATTTCATGATAATAACATTTCATGAATATAATATTTCATGATAATATTTCATGTATATACTATTTCATGATAATATTTCATGATAATAATATTTCATGAATATAATATTTCATGCTAATATTTCATGATAATCATATTTCATGAATATAATATTTCACGCATTCATGACATTTAATAGCATGTGATTGCATGAAATTTATATCATTTCATTATAACCATTTTCATACATTGTCATGATTTTACATCGACAAATTTGGGGTATTACAATCCTCCCCCTCTTATAGAAAGTTCGTCCCGAACTTGAAACAATTCCCAGGTACTCAAATTGTAAAAATTGGGGTGTTACAATCCTACGCACCTTATAAAAAGTTCGTCCCGAACTTTAAAACAGTTCCGGGTTCTTTGATCGCATCATATCTTCCTGTTCCCAGGTGGCTTCTTCGAACTGCTTGTTCCACCACAGAACCTTTACTAAGGGTATTTCCTTGTTCCTTAGCCTTTTAACTTCCCGATCGAGGATCTGGATCGGGCGACGTTCGGGACTAAGGCTCTCCTGTTCTTGCACTGGTGGGGGTTCTATAATTTGAATCGCATCAGGGATACACTTCTTGAGCATCGATACATGGAAGACGTTGTGGATAGCCGCCATTTCTGGCGGTAACACCAGTTCGTAGGCCACCTTGCCTACTCGTCTCAAAATCTGGTAGGGTCCCACGTATCGTGGACTCAGTTTCCCCTTCTTTCCGAATCTCATCACCCCTTTCATAGGGGCTACCTTCAGGAATACCGAATCCCCAACCTCGAACTCAAGTGGTCGACGTCGTTTATCAGCGTAACTCTTCTGCCGACTCTGAGCAGTCTCTATCCGCTGGCGGATATTCTTTATAGCCTGAGTGGTCTCATCAATAATATCGGTCTGGAGTCCCATCTCCCTCTTTTCACCACTCTCATGCCAGCATAAAGGAGATCTGCATTTTCTTCCGTATAGTGCTTCGTACGGTGCCATCCCGATAGTAGCCTGATAACTGTTGTTATAAGCAAACTCTGCCAGGCTCAGGTATCGACACCAGCTTCCCTTGAAGTCCAAGGTGCAAGCTCGTAACATATCTTCTAGTATCTGGTTTACTCGTTCAGTCTGTCCGTCAGTCTGGGGGTGAAAGGCTGTACTGAACTTCAGTTTCGTGCCAAGGGCCTTCTGCACGTGTCCCCAAAAATCAGAAGTAAATCGACTATCTCGGTCAGAGACGATGGTCTTGGGAATCCCGTGTAGTCGGACAATCTCCTTGACGTACAGTTGAGCCAGCTGCTCAACTGAATAAGTCATCCTGATAGCCAGAAAATGCGCGGACTTAGTCAGTCGGTCCACAATAACCCATATACTATCATATCCATTCGTAGTCCGAGGCAGCCCTGATATGAAATCCATAGATATGTCCTCCCATTTCCACTCGGGAATAGGTAGAGGCTGCAGAACTCCCCCAGGTCTCTGGTGTTCTGCTTTGACCCTCTGGCAGGTCAAACACATGCTGATATAATGGGCTACATCTTTCTTCATGCCGGACCACCAAAATTTTCCCTTCATATCCTGATACATCTTGGTAGACCCAGGATGCATCGCATAAGGTGTGCCATGAGCTTCCTCGAGTATCCTTGTCCGTAAGTCGGAGTCGTCGGGAACGCATAATCGATCCCGGAGATATAAGACTCCGCTATCGGAAATCCGGAATCCCTCGTCCTTGCCTTCAAGAATCTCCTGCCTGATTCTCCGAAGACTCGGATCAAGATTCTGCTTCTCCTGAATACCATCAAATAATGTCGGCGCAATCTGTAGAGTAGAAAGCTGTCCCGATATAATCTCGATTCCGAAATCCATAATTTCCTCCCCTAAGGGTCGTAACAAAGCTGATAAAGACAACAAGGCAGCACATGATTTTCTACTGAGAGCATCCGCTACCTTGTTGGCTTTTCCCGGATGGTACAAGATCTCACAGTCGTAGTCCTTGACCAACTCGAGCCATCGGCGTTGTCGCATATTCAGGTCCTTCTGGGTGAAGAAATACCGCAGACTTTGGTGGTCAGTAAAGACCTTGCACTGAGTGCCATATAAATAATGCCTCCATATTTTCAGCGCAAAGACCACCGCTGCTAATTCCAAATCATGGGTAGGGTAGTTCCTTTCATGTTCCTTCAGTTGCCTAGAGGCATAGGCAATTACCTTCCCATTTTGCATAAGTACAGCTCCGAGTCCCAGTTTGGACGCGTCGCTATACATATCGAAACCCGTATCACCTTCGGGAAGAGTCAATATAGGAGCGCTAGTCAGCCTCCTTTTCAATTCAGAGAAGCTCTTCTCACATTCCTCGGTCCATACATATTTCTTATCTTTCTTTGTCAGAGCTGTCATAGGAGCTGCAATCCGAGAGAAGTTCTCTACGAATTTTCTGTAATAGCCTGCTAGCCCCAGAAAACTTCTGACCTCGCTGGCATTCTTGGGTCTGGACCAGTTACATACGGCCTCAATTTTAATTGGGTCGACCATCACTCCGTCCTTGGAGATAACATGTCCCAAGAATGATACTTGGTTCAGCCAGAACTCACATTTCGAAAATTTAGCATACAGTTGTTCCTTCTGAAGAATCTGTAATACTATACTCAGGTGCTCCGCATGCTCTTCGGAAGTCCTCGAATAAATAAGGACGTCGTCGATGAAGACGATCACAAATCTGTCGAGAAATGCCGAGAAAATCCGATTCATAAGGTCCATGAATATTGCCGGAGCATTAGTAACTCCAAACGGCATCACTACGAACTCATAATGTCCGTATCTCGTCCGGAAAGCAGTTTTGGGTATATCCTCATTTTTCACCCGGACTTGGTGATAACCAGACCTCAGATCGATCTTAGAGAAAACCGTAGCTCCCTTTAACTGATCGAACATGTCATCTATCCTGGGTAGAGGGTACTTGTTCTTTATGGTCATATTGTTTAATGCCCGATAGTCGATACACATACGCATCGACCCGTCCTTCTTTTTGACGAACAGTACGGGAGCTCCCCAGGGGGAATGACTAGGGCGGATAAGTCCCTTGTCGAGTAGCTCTTGTAGCTGTCCTTGCAGTTCTTTCAATTCAGTCGGCGCCATTCGGTATGGTGCTTTCGAGATGGGGTTAGTACCAGGAATCAAATCAATGGCAAATTCAACATCTCTTTCAGGTGCTAACCCAGGTAAGTCGTCAGGAAATACCTCTGGATAGTTGCATACGACTTCGACGTCTTCTAGCTTCAGGTCCTCTGTAGGACGAGTATCAACCACATGAGCTAGAAATCCAGAACATCCATTTTCTAACATCTTCCTTGCTTTCAGAGCCGATAAGAATTTGCTTGTCCTCTTCTTCGGCTCTCCGATAATTCAAATATAATTCTCGCCTCAGGTCGGAAGATAACCTTCCGTTTACGGCACTCGACAGAGGCGCCGTATTTGTTCCAGAAATCCATGCCCAATATCACATCATAATCTTGCATATCAAGCACTATCAGGTCGCAGTAAAGTTTCCTATCTGCGATTCTGATTGGTGCGGCACGCAACATTTGGGTAGAGGGCATCACCTCACCCGAGGGCAGTGTTGTCAGAACAGAAATTCGGACTCGAAGTCCTTCCACTTCATCTGATCCACTGACCTTCTAGCATTTACCCGTTCCCACCATATCCTGGTGTCGCCAGTGAGGTAGAATGAGACACATTTAATTTTCTCATGCTCGAGCAAGTCTACTAATTCCACTGTGCTCTCAACTGTCTCATTACCCCGATTGCTACGTCCTCTAGCCATATTTATCATACAGGTGATAAATGACTACATAAGAATTAATACTACATTTTCTTGTTATGCAAGTATTAATCACCTTCATATCATGCAAGCATAAATCATCTCAAATAGTAGTACTGTATATGAAATAATATAAGCGAGTTAGGATTTCTTATTTGGAAGCGGCAGGAGGAAGCTTGATGTGTATGTGGTGGAGGGGAAATCTGGCTCTGATACCAACTTGTAACACCCGTCCTTATATCTACCCTAAAGGCGGGGTTACGGGTCCCTACATTCATATCATTACTCATGCTAAGCATGTATAACCATAAAAAAACATTATCTACAAGAAGTGTAGTAAGCAGGCATTATTAAGACTAATTTACCAAGCAGGTTTTTCTCATTTCTTTTCGTATCATCCATGCAATTACAACCTAATAGAGAGAGATCATTTAACTTCGTAATTTACTGATCTAAACATGGTTTGAGCAAGATAGGGCATGGCATAATCTCAACATAACCTACTGTAAGTAATCTAATTAAACACTATAGCAGGCATCAATAAATAGAAAGGTAGCATGAGTTATCTAACATGACATAGGTTCCATAACTCTAACTTGACCAACAATAGAGTAGTCATAGTCATCACCAATCAAAGTATAGTAATACAAAGTGAAATCTTTTAACGGAAGCAATTTAGATTCTAAACAAAATGGTAGATGAGAATCTTTCTTTCTTTCCCGAGCCATCACCACACACATCCTCCAGCCTTCCCTCTGCCTCTTCCTTTAGTTCGAGTATTTCTTACCGCTATCTGCAGCATAAGAAACAACATGAACTAGTAAGCAAAACATGCTTAGTAAGAATCCGGGCCTACTCGCAAAACCATATCGATACATCATATCATGTACTCAGTAATCAAGATAGAACAAGATTATCAGCATCATAAGCATCTCATCAAGCATCATAAACATCACATCAAATATCTCTAAGTACTTTACAGAACAAGATTATCTCACAATGAGAAAATAATATGTTTTTCAAAAACAGTTC
This sequence comes from Boesenbergia rotunda, assembly GCA_024364735.1. Lineage (NCBI taxonomy): Eukaryota > Viridiplantae > Streptophyta > Magnoliopsida > Zingiberales > Zingiberaceae > Boesenbergia > Boesenbergia rotunda. The sequence goes on along the minus strand of JAGFNQ010006538.1, from coordinate 29,857 downwards.
CATAATGGTAAGTACTTGAAAATACAATATCTCCAGGGCCCAGTTGTAGTACCACATCATGCGCGTTCCCTAATAAATTGGGGTAGCGAGCCACCAATCTAAATAGAGCAGGACCCTTCCGTCCTACCAATGCCATGACCTTCAGTTAACATGCACATTGGATTTGTTTAACGACCCCCTTCCGAGTCGGGTACACAACTTTCAAAGTAAAGTAATTTATCATTCAATTACTCATATATGTATATGCCTAAAGGTACTCTTAATCACTTCTCAAAGGGACACACCACACATTCGGGTGCTCTTGATCCCCTAGGGACACACCACACATTCGGGTGCTCTTGATCCCAGTTTCAATAGAGTAACCCTTTTTAAGCATATTATCAAACACATCATGTTCATATCATCAAGGTGCCCCATGGGCTATATGGCATACTTTCCTACCTAATAAGATAGGTCATATAATTTATATACACATCACATATGTAGTAGCATGCTTCATGGTCTCATTAGGTACTTCTCAACTCTAGAACTAGGGTTGGCCGAAACTCACAAGTAAAGGAGTTTGGTTTTCCAATCAAGCATTCCTTCAAACATTCTTACAAACACCTCTAGCATATTTCATGTTAACAATTTAAACATGGTTTAACCCTCAAAGTGGGTTAGCATCCACTAACCCTAATCCTAGGTCTTGGCCGAAACCCATCTAAACCTAACCCTAGTTTCATAGGTAGGAGTATCAAATATTCATACAACCTTAAACCCTAATTCCCCTAGGGTTGGCCGAAACCTTGTAGGGTAGGGTAGGCTAGGTTTTTGACATCCAATCTTCACACAACATTTACACAGATATTTTTATCTACCATACTAATCATGGGAACATAAATAGGATAGCAAGCAACTCAAAAGCCCTAATCTATTCCTCTTTGGCCGAAAGTTGTAAGGGGCTAACCCTACTTTTCCTTAACACAACATGATGGAAAATAATATATATGTATCCCCTAAGTTTCTAGGGATCTCCTCATGCAATAAGGAGTAACAAAAACCCATGAATGGGTGGTGGCCGAAACCTTGTAGGGTACCAAACCCTACTTTTTGTCCTTCCAAAAATTTGGAAACATCACATATGAGTATAAAGTTCCTAGGGGTACTAGCATGCATCAAAGTATGATCAAAAACCTTCTCTTGGACCCCCTTCCAAGAGGTGGCCGAAACTTCCATTAGGGAAGTTCTTGTGAAATTTCAAAAGGATGAAACAAGCAACCATTCGATAGCAATTATGTTGCAGGCGAGAGGACACTTACATCCTAGCGCTGGATTTTTAACCTTCTTTAAATCGTAGGGTACCCTACACTTGAAGGGTATGTGAAAACCTTTTTCTTCCAATCTTTCTCTAAGACTCCTTGGTCTTGGTAGAAGGCAAAGACACTTGGGCTTTCCTCCTTACAATTGCCCTAGGGTTAGAACCCTTGGATGCTATTTTCGAAAATGGAAGAAGTGAAAGGGAAGAAGGAGGTTTCGGTGGAGAAGAGAAAAGAAAGAAGAAGGAAGAAAGAGGAAGTTACTCCAACTTCCCTTATTTATACTTCTCTCATGAAAAGACATGTCTCTTCACTCTTATCCACTTAACAAGCATGTTCCTTACTCCTTCTACATGAAATAGTGCTTGGTTCATTGGTTATGACATGGTGAGTGCAACTAGGAGGTTCAAGGTTCAATCCTTGCTTCCTCCTTTCTAGCTCTTCTTTTTATCACAATTTGCACTAACCCACATCAAAGCCCATTAAGCCAAACCCATCATGAAATTTCATAATCTTAATAATATTTCATGAATCTAATATTTCATGATAATATTTCATGATAATAATATAATATTCCATGACAATATTTCATGATAATAACATTTCATGAATATAATATTTCATGATAATATTTCATGTATATACTATTTCATGATAATCATATTTCATGAATATAATATTTCACGCATTCATGACATTTAATAGCATGTGATTGCATGAAATTTATATCATTTCATTATAACCATTTTCATACATTGTCATGATTTTACATCGACAAATTTGGGGTGTTACAGTTAGGACTTTTCACCTAGCCCTCCAAGCTAGGACTTTTCACCTAGCCCTCCAAGCTAGGACTTTTCACCCAACCTTTCCGAATTAGGACTTTTCCAACACCTAGCCCTCCAAGCTAGGATTTCTCACACCTAACTCTCTAGGTTAGGATTTTTCCAACACCTAGCCCTCCAGGCTAGGATTTCTCACACCTAACCCTCCAGGTTAGGATTTTTCCAATACCTAGCCCTCCAGGCTAGAATCCTCCATATCATGCCTAATCCTCGATCAGGACTTAATCATAACTATCATCATCATCAACCTAAACTAAAATCGTTGTCAACACCAAAACAACAATCAGGGCCAGACTGCATCAACAAAAAGAAGGAAATGGGGCTCACAACGGATGTCATCGACAGCACCACCCGAGCTATACAGAATATTCGACAACGGATAGAAGCTGCTCAGAGCCGGCAGAAGAGTTATGCCGATGTTCGGCGTAGACCACTGGAATTTAATGTTGGAGATTTGGTGTTCCTCAAAGTGGCTCCTATGAAAGGGGTGACAAGATTTGGGAGGAAAGGAAAACTAAGTCCACGTTATGTGGGGCCGTACTTGATTCTGAAAAGAGTTGGTAAGGTGGCATATGAGCTGGAGCTGCCTCTAGAGATGTCGGCCATTCATAATGTGTTCCATGTGTCAACGCTTAAAAAGTGTATCCCAAATATGGACCGAGTGATCGAGCCACAGACAGTACAAGTGCAGGAGGACCTAAGCTATGAAAGCAGACCTATCCAGATCTTGGATCGGGAAGTCAAGAAGCTAAGGAGCAAGGAAGTACCCTTAGTCAAGGTTCTATGGCAAAGTCAACGGTTCGAAGAAGCTACCTGGGAACGCGAGGACGAGATGAGGCGCAAGTACCCGGAGCTATTCTAAGTTCGAGGACGAACTTTCACGAGGTATGGGGGATTGTAACGACCCAGAAAATTTTCTTAATATTTCTTTAAAATATTGAGCATGTCTAGATAATTTTCCAAGGGATCTAGAAATATTAACCTGAATTTTAACCTAGAAATCCATGCTTTTTCCATTTAAATTGGAGAAATATGCACTAATGGGCCTTATATGGGCTTTCTAGTACCATGATTATTGGTGAATTTTAGGAAAAAATTTATAGAAATATAAAGGGATTTTAATGAGAAATATTAACATAATTATGGGGGAATTTTTAAGGGATTTTCGAAATAATAGAAAAATAAAATAAAAATAAAATGGAAAAATTACTGCATGCACCAAGGATTGAACCTTGGACCTCTTGTAAAACCATGCATGCTCTAACCAATTCACCTAGCAAGGAAGTGCTAGGAGGAAATGAAGTGGATTATGGTTAAGGCTTAGGGGAAAATGAAGAGACACCATGACTCTTCACTTACCCTCCTTGATGAGTTATAAAGAGAGGCATGGGGGCTACTTCTCTTCTTCCATCAAGTCACCTTTCTTCCTCCCTCCTTCTTCATCCTAGCCGAAACCTCAAGAGAGGATTCTCCCTTGGAAAAAGTTCACCTAAGGCTCCATCTCCAAGATCCAAGGCTTTTACAAGGGTACAAGGGCTAGGGGTGGTCAAGAGGCAACAAGATCTTCATCCTTCTTCCAAATCTAAGGTCTATAATCAAGATCCACCAATGTAAGACTCCCTCACCTGTGGTATAATAGTTCCTTTGTGATTTTTAGCATAATATAAAGTTGGTTTTGAGTTTGATGTTGAGAAAACTATGCTTTGGACCCCTATCATATTCGGCCACCATGGGTTTTGGGTCCATAATGATGTTAAAAATCTAAATCATGTTTTCTAATGTGTTATCATGATGAATATGGAATAAATATAATTTTTGGGAAATTTTTGGAGTACCCTAAAGACCCCTTAGGGTTTGGGACTCTCACCATGATTCTTTGGTTAGGATTGGGCCTAACCTTTCAAGTATGTACTTTGGGTATCCCCATGATTCAAAAGGAGGTTTAAGGTGAATTGTGTGAATTTTCACAAGGTCTTGTGACCCTTATAAGTTTCGGCCAAGAGGGTTCTAGGGCAAGAAGTTAGGGCTTACCTCAAGTAAGGGGTCCAATGGCTCCTATGGTATGGTATGGAAGGTAATAGATGATTAATTGGAAATTTTGTGAATTTATTCATGCCCCCATGGTTGAAGCATGTTTCGGCCAACCCTAGGAATTAGGGCTAAAGGTTAGGGTGAACCCTAATTATGAGCCCTAATGGCTTCTTATGGCCTCATGGGTAATGTATAGTTGTTCTCTTTCTTTATGCTACCTTACATGTCATTTGAATGATGGAACTCCCCCTTGTAAGTTTCGGCCAAGCAAGATAAATAGGGTAAGGGAGGAGTTAGGGTTTGAAGAATGATGGTTTATGGCTTATCATGAAGTATATATATGTATATAGGGTCAAGTATGTGGTAGAAATTATGTTACCAATAACCCTAACCTTAAGTACCATGTTTCATGTGTGGATGTTTATGCCATGCTTACTAGGGTTATTCATGAATGTCTTATGTTCTATGCCATGCACTTGGATAGTATGTAGTATGTTTATGCAAGTTCTATCTATGTATGCTTGTGAGAGATATCATGCTCATGGATGAAATGCAATGCTTACCTTAGGTATCATGACCATGCAAGCTCCATGGATTAGGAAAAATGGTTTATGTAGGTATATCATGTTTTATGAATAATGATGCATGCCATGTTTTAGGAATGAAGATGTATGCTATGTTTTATGAATAATGATGCATGCCATGTTTTATGAATGAAGATGCATGCCATGTTTTATGAATAATGATGCATGACATGTTTTATAAATGAAGATGCATGTCATGTTTTATGAATGATGATGCATGCCATGTTTTATGAATGAAGATGCATGTCATATTTTATGAAAGAAAATACATGCCACGTTTATAAATGAAAGTAATGCTCATGCCTTCCAGGCATCATGATGCTATGCATTAAGTATGAACAATGAAAGGACAAGCATGTTTTAAGTCATGCTTCATGTAACAAGGTTATGCTATGTTTGAATATGCCATGAATGTTTTATGAATGATGAAGCATGTGAAGTATTTTATTTTATGAATGGGCTTGTACCGGACCGAAGTATGGGTCCAAGGGATGGGCACCTTAAGAACGCCCCGGTTCTGGACTACCGACTATGCTGTCCACGGTTCTGGCACTACCGAAGCTGTGCAACAGGGATGGGCACCTTAAGAACGCCCCGGTTCTGGGACTACCGACTATGCTGTCCTTACCCTAGTAGGTCGGGGCTCGCTACCTCGTATTTACTTAGGGATGCGCGCTTATGATGTATGTATGTGGTACAAGCCGGGGACCCCCAATGATGTTATGATTATGTTATGTTTAAGTATTTAAAAGTATGATTTTAAAAGTTAAGCATCCCTATGTATATGCATTAGACCCATGCATTCATTCATGTTATGCATTCTGCCATGATAATAATGTCTTATGTTATGATTATGTTAAGTATTATGTCATGCTATGAATGTTTATTATGTTTATGTTTATGTTAAGTATTATGTCATGCTATGAATGTTTATTATGTTTATGTTTATACCAAGTATTATGCCATGCTATGAATGTGTATTATATTTATGTTTATGCCAAGTATTATGCCATGCTATAAATGTTTATTATGTTTATGTTTATGCCAAGTATTATGCCATGCTATGAATGTTTATTATGTTTATGTTTATGCCAAGTATCATGCCATGCTAAGAATATTTATTATGCTTATGTTCATGCCATGTCAAATATATGCTAAGTGATCATAAGGGCTTATGTTCTAAGTAAAGCACTAAGTATGTTAATGTTCATGTGCTCATGAATAAGTGATGAATGGTTTTATTCAGTAGGAAAGTGTCTTACTAAGCCTGTGTGCTTATAGTCTTATTTCCTTATATCGCAGATCACGCAAGGGGACAGTAAGGAAGCGGCAGGAGGGCAAGAATGCATGTGTGTGGTAGTGACTTGGCCAAGAAACAATATGTTTGCTCGTCTTATGCTAGAACTTTACCTTTATTACTTATGTGTTTGAATGGTGACTTATGTGACTCTATGACATGATGCTAAGTATGAAATGATGATAAGTATGACATGATATGATGCTAAGTATGAAGTTAATATGCCAAGTTCCCATGTCATGATGTTAGGAATGGTAGTAGGTGCATGTAGGTGTAAGTTTAAAGTTTTCCGCTGCATTATGATGTCCACCTGCCCTACTCATGTTAACGTAACGCTGCTTTATGGAAAGAAAAAAAAAGCGGGCGTTACAAATTTATATAAAGAGATTTATTTTCATGGAAATTAAAATAAACCTTGGATTGATTTATTTTATTTTATAAAATCAATAATGGATTGATTTACCATGATAAAGAAATTTATAGAAATTTATTCTTTTTATGGAAATTAAAATGAACCATGGATTGATTTATTTTATTTTATAAAATCAATTATGAATTGATTTTTCCATAATAAGAAAATTTTATAAGATAGATTTCTTGTAAAATTTATTCCATAATAAAAGGGGAGACATGGTTGTTTTTATTATAAATTAAGTTATAATAAAAACTTGGCATAACGGAATAATTCATAAGAAATTAATAAGATAAATTTCTTGTAAATTTTATTCTATAATAAAAGGGGAGGCATGGTTATTTTTATTATAAATTAAGTTATAATAAAAACTTGGCATAACGGAATAATTCATAGAAAAATTTATAAGATAAATTAGCTTGGCAAAAATTTATTCTGTTAAAAAGGAGACTTAGCGATAAAGAGGCTACTATATAAAGGTGCATAGGCAAGGCTTAGAAATCAATTCAAGTGTTCAAGGATTCTTGCCTAGCCTCCTTTCCTCTCCTTCTCTCCCTCTCCCTCCTCAAGTGGGCGCCGGCCCTAGAGGTTCCCCCTAGGGTTGCCGTGAGCCATCTCCACCAAGAAGGTGCCGAAGAAGAAGAAGAAGCGGATCACGACTCCTTCCTTCCTCCCGGAATCCGGATTTCGTTCTTCGTTTGGTGGTTAGCTTTCATCTCTCTCTCATGATATTCTTGTCGTGCCTTTGGAGAATCTAGTAGTTCTTGTCGACACGAAACTCGAGGCTTTGCGAAGTCATCCCGAAGAGAACTCGGCGTGGACGCGAATAGAGGCGGAGCTTCCAAGGGACGCTACGGTTGGATCTCATCCCTTACTTCGAGTTACGCGAGGTATTAAGTAAATTAGTTTACTTTCTGCAAAATTTTAATTTATGATCATATCTACACAATATAAGGTTGCATGCTAGATACGTGGTTGAAATAATTTGAGAAATTATTTATGTTAAACCTTCCGCTGCATGTAATTAAGTTTTAAAATTACGAACCCGTATCCATGTCAACATGCACCCGGTCCCAATAGTGGTATTAGAGTGAGGTTAGTGTTCGACATAATCATATAATTGTTTTGCGGAAAACTTTGTCATGATCTCAATTTTGGAAAATTTTCCAATTATGGATACTTTCCAATTATGATAAATTTTAGATTTAGGAATTTCAAAGTTTGGAAATCCTCATGAAATTTCACAAACTTTTGAAATATCCTAGTTTCTAAAATTTTATGATAATTGTGAAAACTTCCCATTTTTGGAAACTTTCTAATTTTGGAAATTTCCTATTTTGGAAATTTTCCAATTTTAGAAATATGTAAGTTTTCTTTGTACCAGAAACTTACAATTATTCTGAAAACCTATTATGAAATCTCGCAATTTTGGGCACTTTCTTTTAAGAAAGTCTAGACAAATTTATGGATTGTTAATTGACAATTAAATTCGAATTGGTTTTAAATTATTAACAAAATTCTTTATTTTGGATTGAGCCTCGGGGAGCCGTCCAATTTAAAGTTAGTTGTTGTAATTTAATTTCCTATTTTGAATAAAATTGTCATGTTTAATTTGGTTACGCCTCGAGGAGCGGACCAAATTAGATTTACAATAAATTCCTTTTTTTTGGGTATCTGAGCCTCGGGGAGCCACCCAAAGAAAATAATTTGTTGAAATTAATAGATCCATAAATAAAATATGTAATCAAATCTTGAAAATTTTGAGGTGATTCTCAAGCGATAATTTCCTTATTTGATTTAAGAGGTGATGCACTTACATATTGTTGTCTCCAAAATTAATTAGGAAAATGGTTTCCTATAGAGTTTTCTTAAAAGAGATTTTCATGAAAATAATATGTGGTTGAATTAAGGGAATCTGTCTCTTAATTTAATAAGATTTGATTTAGAGAAATCAAAGTCTTAAACATATTATTTTCGAAATTGATTATGACAATTTAGGAAATTGTTTTCCAAAACAATTCCTTAAATAAAGTATGAAATTAGAATTAGGAAATCCGGTTCCTAATTCAATTAATGAGACTTGATAAATTAAGTCACATACATACTTTATTAAGGAAATCGTTAGTATATGACATAATTATATGTCATGAATGTGCTTAGAAAAGAAAGGATGAGACCCAAAACCCCTTACAAAATATTAAGACCAACACCTTCCATTAATATGGTTATAACCGGAGTTTTGTTTCTCGTTTGGGTTGATGGACACATCCATGCCCGGCTTGAACCTCAACATGTTCAAACCATGGAATTTGTTTATGATTAATATAGTTGGAGTCAGAGGTCAATCCTTAGTTTTGGTTGTTGGACACATCCAAGCCTGACTAAACGGTTGAATGAGCTCCAACTATTTTAAAACTATTTCTTGATTAATGGGTCAACCTTAATCTTGGAGCATCAATTTGTTGTGCCACAGCCAAGGTCGATGTAATGAGAGGTGCAGTTGGGTGCTATGTATATTGTTGCATACTTGTTAATGAGTTAACAACCAAATGATTTATGCAAACATTCAATTAGTTGATAGCATAATGTGATAGTTACATATATATAATATGTAATCGTATAATTATCTACCTTCATAGCTAAGAATAACTTGATGGACTCTAGCCATGGTTGTTCTTATCTATGGTTGGATATCAACCTATTTGGAGATGTTCCTACAATCTCCCGAATTGATAAAAAGGGTTATTCAATTCCAAAAATAAATAGGATTTAATTAATATATATTGATGCATTCTTTATGATTCTTATCACATAAGCTCAATTTGTATTTCTAGGATAATCACCTGATCATGTCTTCTCTGAATTTGCGTTCCATTTTGGACATCAATAAGCTGACTGGGCCAAACTTCATGGACTGGCTTTGAAACCTGAGGATAGTCCTCAAGGCAGAAAAGCTTGCTTATGTCCTTGAAGAACAACTTCCCAACCATCCTCCTAAAGATGCAACTCCAGACCAGTTAGTGGCCTATCAGAAACATGTCGCCGATTTTGAACTTGCGAGTTGCATCATGCTGGCCGCTATGGTACCTGAGCTACAAAAGCAGCATGAGCATATGGATGCTCATACCATTGCCTTCCATCTTCATGAGCTTTTTGACGAGCAGGCGAGATCCGAAAGATTTGAAGTCTCCAAACTCCTCTTCACCTCTAAGATGCAGGAAGGCACTTCTGTCTCACAGTTTGTGTTGAAGATGTTGGGGTACATTGAGCGACTAGGCACACTCGGATTTGTAATGGATCACGAACTAAGTATTGACTTAATTCTGCATTGTTTGCCCAAGAGTTACTCACAGTTTGTGATGAACTATAGGATGAACAAACTGGAGACTACCATTCTTGAGTTGCTTAACCTGCTGAAGACTGTAGAACCTTCTATAAAGCAGGATCAGAAGACGGTACTGTTAGTTGTTTCCTCAAAGAAAGGCTCTAAGAGGAAGCCCAAAGAACAAAATAAGGGAAGGAAGAAAAAAGCCAAAAAGATTGAAAAGGCACCAAAAGGCACTTGCCATCACTGCGGCAAGGAGGGCCACTGGCGAAGAAATTGCAAGGTTTATCTTGAGTCCTTGAAGAAGAAGGCTTCCGATGCCCCATCCTCTTCAGGTATCTTCGTTATTGAATGTCACTCTATTTCCCCGTACACCTGGGTACTTGATACTGGGTGTAGCTCATATATATGTAATGACATACAAACGCTAAGGAATAGAAGAAGACTCGTCAAGAGAGAAGCAAATTTGCGAGTTGGAAATGGAGCAAAGATTGCCGCTGTTGCCATCGGAACATATTTGCTAAAGCTCCCTACTGGACTTGTCTTAGAATTGGATAATTGTTATTTTGTTCCTTCATTAATAAAGAATATTGTATCTATTTCATGCTTGAATGAAAAGGGTTATCATTTAATTTTTAGTAACAGTTACTGTTACATAACTTTAAATGATGTTCTTTATGGGACCGGAACTTTATGCAATGACATCTACACGTTAGATTTATCCGGTGATGTTTTCAATATCGAAGTTAGGAACAAACGTGCTCGAATAGATAATCAAATAGACTCCTATAAGTGGCATTGTCGTCTTGGCCATGTAAGTAAGAAATGCATGACCAAATTACACCGATGTGGAATTCTGGAATCATTTGAACCCGGTTCATTTGATACATGCGAATCATGCTTAAAAGGCAAGATGACCAAATTACCCTTTTCCGGAAAAGGTAAACCAGTGGGAGAATTGCTTGGTCTGATACATACTGATGTATGTGGACCAATGTCAACTCTTGCACAAGGAGGTTATAGCTACTTCATTACCTTTATCGATGATCACTCACGATTTGGGTATGTGTTCTTAATGAAACACAAATCTGAAGCTTTTGAGAAATTCAAAAAGTTCAGAAGTGAAGTAGAGAAACAGCTTGGCAAAAGTATTAAGATACTTCGATCCGATCGGGGTGGTGAATACTTAAGTCAAGAGTTTCAAGATTATCTTAGGGACAATGGGATATTGTCTCAATGGACTCCGCCATATACACCATAGCATAATGGTGTATCTGAGAGGCGTAACCGAACCTTGATGGACATGGTTAGATCTATGATGAATCATGCAACTCTTCCAAAATCCTTTTGGGGCTATGCGCTTAAGACAGCTATTTATTTACTAAACAGAGTCCTGACCAAGGTAGTCTCTACTACTCCATATGAATCGTGGAATAGTAAGAAACCTCATTTATCTCACCTAAAGATATGGGGTTGTGCTGCTTATGTAAAGCGGACTGTATCAGACAAATTGGATGCTAAGTCTGATAAATGTCTATTTATTGGATACCCTAAGGAAACGAAAGGTTACCAATTCTATCATCCCTTGGAACAAAAGGTGTTTGTTTCAAGGCATGCTGTATTTCTAGAAAAAGAATTTCTTTTACAAGAAAACAGTGGGAGTAGCATTGAACTTGAAGAAATTCAAGAAACTCTAATAGACATTACAGAGACACCTAGTCTAGACCCACAACCAATAACTCATAATGATGAGCTATCAGTTGAACCTAAAACAACACCACTTCTTCATAGGTCTGATAGGACACGCAATATTCCAGAGAGATATGGATTTCTCATAAGTGAATTGAACGACGTGTTACCCATTAACGATAACGAACCTATCAGTTATGAAGATGTTCTGAAAAATTCAGAAAGGGATAAATGGCTTGAAGCCATGAAGTCGAAAATGGATTCCATGTACAAAAATCAAGTATGGGACTTGGTTAACCCACCTGAAGGGATTAAGCCCATAGGGTGCAAGTGGGTTTTCAAGAAGAAAACTGACCTGGAAGGTAATATTATTACCTTTAAGGCTAGATTAGTGGCAAAAGGATATCGTCAGAAATAAGAAATTGATTATGACGAAACTTATTCGCCAGTAGCTATGCTTAAATCCATTCGGATGCTCCTGGCCATACAAGCTCATTATGATTATGAGATATGGCAAATGGATGTGAAAACAGCTTTCCTTAATGGAAACCTGCTTGAGGATGTATACATGATTCAACCTGAAGGTTTCACATCGGTTAATAAAACCAAAGTATGCAAGCTTCGACGATCCATATATGGACTAAAGCAAGCATCCAGGAGCTGGAACATCCATTTTGATGAGACAATCAAAGAGTTTGATTTCTCACAAAATCCTGACGAACCTTGTGTATACAAGAAGGTTAGTGGGAGTGCAGTCGTATTCCTAGTGTTTTATGTCGATGACATATTACTTATAGGAAACGATATGTCAGTCTTACAGTCAGTTAAAATTTGGTTGTCCAAAACATTCTCCATGAAAGACCTGGGAGAAGCAACCTATATCCTTGGGATTAGAATCTATAGAGATAGATCAAAACGATTGCTTGGTCTTTCACAGTCTACATATATAGACCAAGTGCTAGAAAGGTTTAGCATGTCGGAATCCAAGAAAGGTTACCTTCCCATTGTTGGAACCCGGATGGCTAGAGACGGGGGGGGGGGGGGTGAATATAGCCAAACACTTGGACTTTAAGCTTTTCAAAGTTCTGCACTTAGATTTGTTAGTAGCACAGCGGAAGTAGCAAACACAGAGTATGCAGAAAAATAGAAAATGAATGCAAACTAACACAACTAGCAAGATCGCTAACAAGGAGGGTTTACAAGGTTCGGGGATAACTTGCCCCTACTCCTTGGCGTGCCCGTAAGGTGGGCGATCCCTTCATCGTCGGCAGATCAAGCCCCGGTGAACACTGGATAGAAAACAACCTCATTCTCGGTGGAGAAACCTCTCCACAGCGTTTCAATCACAGATATAGGTTTAAGCACAATGAAACACAAGAAAGATCTTACTTAGCACTAGCAAAGACAAGAACACAGCAAGCTTCCTCCTGAGCTCCACCCAGCGACGGTCTCACGCAAGAACCCTTTCCCCGTGTCTTCTCGCTGTTGGACTCGAAGCCTCTTGTTCTTTCCTCCAAGTGCTCAAGCAAGGGATGGTTGCTTCAAGACTTCAGTAGCTTGCTCAAGGTGATGGAACTTCAGAACACGCAAGCAAGTTGTGGAGAACACAAAGGCGCAGCAAGAACTCAAGCAGCAGAACTCTCCTCAGCCAACTCTTCTCCGCTCCTTTTGTTCCTCCACTGAGTATCAGGTGACACCATCTCCCTGCAGCCTCCAGCTGCTCACCTGCAACCACCAGCTACCTCTGGACTCCCTGAGCCTCCCTCAGACCAACCCCAGACAGCAGCTCTGTTAGTGATATGAGAGAAGTGTCCTAAGGCAATCGCCTTATGATTGTAAACATTTATTTTTAATAAATGATAATTCACTATTTGAGTATACATGCTTGTGTATTTGATTGGGATCTTAAACTCATCTACTGAATGCCCGCAATATAACTCACAGCATAAGAGAATTTGTGATGTGATCACAACTAGTGATTATCTCTAAATGTGCAAATGTGAAGTATTGAAAATATCCCTAGTCGATGAATTGATAAATACGGACACTATCAATTCTGTTGAGACTAGCATGGGTTATTCTCTAATCAGCTGATTCTCACTGGCTGGTGACATTGGGATGTCCGGAGATAAACATGGATGCTAGTTAAGGGAACTAGTTCAATGGAGTGACTAGCTGTAAAACTTCATATGGAATCTATATATAGAAATGTCAATGAAGTTCTTACTGCGGCTTAAGTGCGATGTTCCTTTGACTTGCAGTGTTCAAGTCATCTTGGTCATGGAGACTTATACTTTAACATCTTAAGCAAGCATCTCCAAGGAGGTGTGGACCCAGGATGATTGGGTATAAGCCGAAGTGCCCGAAGATGTTTGAACAGCCTACAAAGGATTCACCACTCCTTGCGAGGAGATGTATACCCAGGCCTATCGTCGGATTGTTACTCGAAGCCTCTGGCCAGAGCATATCATGTTTAGAGTGCGAGTCTCTAAAATACATGAGAGTAATTAGAAATCCAAAGGACGAGAAAGATACTACTTGGGCTTGGTGTGACGTAGTCAGTCTAGTGGGGACTGACACAAACAGACCATGTCCTGAACCAAGTGGGTATAAGGTGGTGAAGGGAATGGGGCACGATTCATTAGAGCTGCTGAAGGGTTTTAGAATTACTTCTGAGGTCAACCGTTGATCTTTCGATTAATTGGGGGTCATGATGTACTACTAGGTGCCACTCATGATCGTTCTATAATTAGTTGATTATAGACGGCCAACATAAATCGAAAGCCTATTTAGTCACACGCACTACGAGTAATCCGAGGGATTTAAAACGAGTTGAAAATTGGATTTTCCAATCAAGAGAAATAAGTCGAATCTGAATTAATCAGAGGCGCAATGGAAGCTTAAAATGGCTAAGTCTTTTGAAGGCTTATCGGGCGAATTAAATGAGTTTAATTCGCGATCGGTTCGGCCCGGTTTGGCCTGCCAAAGAGAGTGCCAAACCCCTTTGGTTTGGCCGGCCACAATAAAGGGTATAAACCAATTTATTTGGTTTAATTAATAAAATAAATCTAGCGTGATTTGTTTTATAAAATTATGGATAAATAAATTGATATATAAAGAAATTTATATAAAGAGATTTATAAAGAAATTTGTAGAAATTTATTCTTTTTATGGAAATTAAAATGAACCATGAATTGGTTTAATTTTAATTTATAAAATCAATTATGAATTGATTTTTCCATGATAAGAAAATTTTATACAAATTTTATTCCATAATTAAAAAGAGAGAAGGATTTGTTATGGATAAATAAATTTGTATAAAGAAATTTATATAAATAAATTTATAGAAATTTATTCTTTTTATGGAAATTAAAATGATCCATGGAATGGTTTATTTTAATCAATTATGAATTGATTTTTCCATAATAAGAAAGTTTATAAATTTCTTATAAAATTTATTCCATAATAAAAGGAGAGAAAGTATTTGTTTTATTATAAAGTTAGTTATAATAAAACTTGGCTTAAACGGAATAATTAATAAGAGAATTTATAGGATAAATTTCTTATGAAAAATTCCGTTAAAGAGGAGACTTGGCAAGGGAGAAGCAACTATATAAAGGAACCAAAGGCAAGCCCTTAATTCCAATCAATTAATCAAGAGATTGTTGCTCCCTCTCTCTCTCTACACGCCTCTCTCTCTCTCTAGGGTCGGCGCCTCTCTCTCTAGGGCCGGCTCTTTCTCTCTCCTCCCTAGGGCCAGTGCAACTCCCAAGGTGGGCGTGAGCTACTTCCACCAAGAAGACCCTGAAGAAGAAGAAGCGGATCGCGTCTCCTTCCTTTCCTTCCCGGAATTTGGATTCCAATTCTTGGTGGTTAGTTTCCTATTTTCTCTCTTGATCTTCTAGTTGTGCTTTAGAGAATCTAGTAGTTCTCATCGGCACAAGACTCATGACTTTGCAAAGTCATCCCGAAGAGAACTCGGCGTGGACGCGAATAGAGGCGGAGCTTCCAAGGGACCCTACGGTTGGATCTCGTCCCTTTTCTTCGAGTTACGCGAGGTACAAAGTAAATTAGTTTACTTTTCTGCAAAGTTTTTATTTTATGATAATGTCAAAACACCATAAGGTTGCATGCTAGATACGTGGTTAGAATAATTTGAGATTTTATTTTATGCTAATTCTTCCGCTGCACGTAAAAATTTTAAATTTTACGAACTCGTATCCTTGTCAACATGCACCCGGTCCCAACAAGCTCCAGCCAGTGCAAGTGCCCATTGCAACCTGAGATGGATAAACAAACAAACCTGCTCCAAGGAAAGGTCTCCATTGACTCTCCTTGAGTGTTTGAATCCTTCCCTGTCACCTGCAGCTTAATCAGAGTATTAGGACAGTATATCAAGGAGCAAATCAAGCATCAGAGATGAAACGCAGATAATCAGATACGTTCAGACGCGATCAGAGCGTCTGAGAGTGAATTTTGAATTAAAGTGATCGGTCACCGAACCGATCAGAGAGCCTCCTGATCGGTCACTAGACCGATCAGGCTGGGTCCAGACCGATCAGGCTTCATCCTGATCGGCCCCCAACGCTCAATTAGAAATCGCGATTTCTTTGGGATTCTCCTGGATCGATCACCAGACCTATCCCAGGTTGTGGATCGATCACCAGACTGATCCACCCCATTATCGGGCGATTTTTGAGCTTCGTAGTCCAAGCCTCCTGATCGGTCACCAGACCGATCAGGACATGACCAGATAGATCAAGCTCCGTCCTGATCGATCATAGAGAGGAATCTGCGATGCTGGATCGTTCTCCAGAATGATCTGCACAGTGATCCTGATAGGTCCACAGACCGATCAAGAGAAGACCAGCATGGGAACTCAACCTCACTGTGTGCTCCTTGATCGGTCACCAGACCAATCAGGAGCCAAACAGTGGGTGAAACGCATACTCCCTGATCGGTCACCAGACCGATCAGTCATCGCTGGATCGGTCACCAGACCGATCCACGAAGGAGCACCGTGCCAACTCCCTGATCGGTCACCAGACCGATCCAGGGGCTCCAACCTAGCCCTCCAAGCTAGGACCTGACCCTCCAAGCCAGGGTTTTTCCAATAACTCTCCAGTTGAGACTTTTCACCTAACCATCCAAGTTAGGACTTTTCACCTAGCCCTCTAAGCTAGGACTTTTTGTTGGGACCGGGTGCATGTTGACATGGATACGGGTTCGTAATTTTAAAATTTAATTACGTGCAGCGGAAGGTTTAGCATAAATAATTTCTCAAATTATTTTAACCACGTATCTAGCATACAACCTTATGTTATGGAGACATGATCATACATTTAAAATTTTACAGAAAGTAAACTAATTTACTTAATACCTCACGTAACTCGTAGAAAGGGACGAGATCCAACCGTAGCGTCCCTTGGAAGCTCCGCCTCTATTCGCGTCCATGCCGAGTTTTCTTCGGGATGACTTTGCAAAGCCACGAGTTTCGTGCCGACAAGAACTACTAGATTCTCCAAAGGCACGACAAGAATACCAAGAGAGAGATGAAAAACTAACCACCAAACGAAGAACGGAATCAAGATTCCGGGAGGAAGGAAGGAGTCGCGCCCGCTTCTTCTTCTTCTTCTTCGACTTCTTCTTGGTGGTGGAAGCTCACGGCAAAGGGGGAGGCCTCTAGGGCCAGCGGCACTAGAAGAGGGAGAGGGAGAGGGAGAGAAGGAGAGGGAGAGAGGCTAGGCAAGAATCCTTGATCTCCTGGATTAATTTCCAAGCCTTGCCTTGGTACCTTTATATAGTAGCCTCTTAATCGCCAAGTCTCCTCTTAACGGAATAAATTTTTCATAAAAAATTTATCTTATAAATTTTTCTATGAATTATTCCATTATGCTAAGTTTTATTATAACTTAATTTATAATAAAAACAACCATGTCTCCCCTTTTATTATGGAAAGAAATTTCTTTATATAAATTTCTTTATCATAGTAAATCAATCCATTATTGATTTTATAAAATAAAATAAACCAATCCATGGTTCAATTTAATTTCCATGAAAAATAAATCCTTTTATATAAATTTCTTTATATAAATTTCTTTATCCATAATTTTATAAAACAAACCGCGCTCGGTTTATTTTATAATTTGAACCAAACAATTTGGTTCTCCCCTTTTGATGTGGCCGGCCAAACAAAGAGGGTGGGGACCCTCTTTGGCTGGCCAAACCCAAGCCGAAACCATCCGAATTAAACTCATTTAATTAATCCAATAAGTCTTCAAAAGACTTAGCCATTTTATGCTTCCGATGTGTCTCTGAAAATTCAGATTTGACTTATCTCTCTTGATCGGAAAATCTAATTTTAACTCATTTTAAATCCCTCGGATTACTCGTAGTGCGTGTGACTAAATAGGCTTTCGATTTATGTTGACCGTCTATAATTAACCAATTATAGAATGATCATGAGTGGCACCTATTAGTACATCATGATCCCCAATTAATCGAAAGATCAACGGTTGACCTCAGAAACTATTCTGAAACCCTTTAGCAGCTTTAATGAATCGTGCCTCATTCCCTTCACCATCTTATACCCACTTGGTTCAGGACACGGTCTATGTGTGTCAGTCCCCACTAGGTTGACTACGTCACACCTAGCCCAAGTAATGTCTTTCTCGTCCAACGGATTCTAATTACTCTCATGTATCTGAGATATTCATACTCTGATCATGTGATGCTCTGGCCAGAGGCTTTGAGTAGCAATCCGACGATAGGCCTTGGGTATACATCTCCTCGCAAGGAGTGGTGAATCCTTTGTAGGCTGTTCAAACATCTTCGGGCACTTTGGCTTATACCCAATCATCCTGGGTCCACACCTCCTTGGAGATGCTTGCTTAAGATGTCAAAGTATAAGTCTCCATGACCTAGATGACTTGAACACCGCAAGTCAAAGGAACATCGCACTTAAGCTGCAGTAAAACTTCACTGACATGTCTATGTGTAGACTACCATATGAAGTTTTACAGTCAGTCACTCCAATGAACTAGTTCCCTTAACTAGCATTCATGTTTATCTCCGGACATCCCAATGTCACCAGCCAGTGAGAATCAGTTGATTAGAGAATAACCCATGCTAGTCTCAACAGAATTGATAGTGTCCGTATTTATCAATTCATCGACTAGGGACAATTTCAATACTTCACAATTGCACATGTAGAGATAATCACTAGTTGTGAATTCATCACAAATTCTCTCATGCTGTGAATTATATTGCGGACATTCAGTAAATGAGTTTAAGATCTCAATCAAATACATAGACATGTTTACTCAAATAGTGAATATTCATTTATTAAAGTAAATGATTACAATCATAAGGCGATTGCCTTAGGACACTTCTCTCATATTACTAACAAACTCCCACTTGGCCTAATGTCAATCACTATGGTATCCAATACCACAGGCTCTAACATGACCCTCAAACTTGCTT
Source organism: Boesenbergia rotunda (assembly GCA_024364735.1). Classification (NCBI taxonomy): domain Eukaryota; kingdom Viridiplantae; phylum Streptophyta; class Magnoliopsida; order Zingiberales; family Zingiberaceae; genus Boesenbergia; species Boesenbergia rotunda. Next base: position 10,894 of record JAGFNQ010006538.1, on the reverse strand, counting down.
TGAGGCAAGGCCTTAGTTAAAGGATCCGCTAAATTCCTTTCAGTGGGAATTTTTTCAATTTGTATATCATTCCTACTTAGAATCTCTCTGATCAGATGATAGCGATGAAGCACGTGTTTGGATCGCTGATAAGACCTTGGTTCCTTTGCTTGTGCAATAGCTCCATTGTTGTCGCAGTAAACCGGCACTGCTTCGTCAATGGTTGGAACTACACCATGTTCTGAGACAAACTTCTTGATCCAGACTGCTTCTTTTGCTGCTTCCGAAGCCGCAATGTATTCCGCTTCCGTGGTAGAATCCGCTACAGTGTCTTGCTTGGAACTCTTCCAACTTATTGCGCCTCCATTCAAAGTAAATACGTATCCAGACTGAGATTTGGAGTCATCCTTATCTGTCTGGAAACTGGCATCTGTATACCCACATATTACCATATCTCCTTCTCCATAAATTACGAACACATCCTTAGTTCTTCTTAAGTACTTAAGGATTGTCTTGACAGTCGCCCAATGATCCATTCCTGGATCAGACTGGTATCTGCTCGTGACGCTCAGAGCATACGATACATCAGGCCTAGTACATAACATAGCATACATGATAGATCCTATCGCGGATGCATAAGGAATCTTATTCATGCAAATCCTCTCGTCTTCAGTGCGCGGACACATAGACTTTGAAAGGTTGATCCCATGCCTGATGGGAAGGTAACCTTTCTTGGATTCCGACATGCTAAACCTTTTTAGCACTCGGTCTATATATGTAGACTGTGAAAGACCAAGCAACCGTTTTGATCTATCTCTATAGATTCTAATCCCAAGGATATAGGTTGCTTCTGTTGGATCGAGAGATCCGATAGAGGGGGGGGGGTGAATATCGGAAATCATTCGGATTTTAGGTAAAGAGAAATTGCACAGCGGAAAAACACAACACACGCAAACACAATAGTTTTTACTTGGTTCGGAGCCTAGGTCGACTCCTACTCCAAGGCCCACGGTCGTTGATCGTTTTCTGCGAGCAATTCTATGCAAAAGTAGTTTACAAAAATATTTAACAGAATTCAGTACAGTAAACCAAAATATCTCTTCTTTACCGACGTCCGGAGTGGATTGACTTTTTCCGGAGCAGCAGGACGTCGTCAGCTCGAGTTGGGAGGTTTCCAGGGCAGAGCGTGGGAGCAGAAGAGCGTTGAAGCGTTGAATTGAAGTGTTGTGTGAAGCTTGGGATCGAGGGCCCTTTATATAGGGCTTGGGGGCGCCCGGATCGTCGGGGGCGCCCCCCCACGTGGCAGTTGATCCGGCTCGGTCTCGGTCAGCTTCTGATCCCTTTGACTTCGGGATCAGCTTTGACCGGGGCGCCCGGAGCGCTCGGGGCGCCCGGATTGACCGGGTCAAACTTTATCCCTTGCTTCGTTGGCTTGCACTTCGATGCTTGCTGTTGGGGGCGCCCAGGAGCAGCGGGGGCGCCCGAGAGCATAGGGGCCCCCGCAGGATGTACTGTCGAAGCGTGCTTTTTACTTGTGAGTTTTGTGTTCACCTTGGGGGCGCCCGGGACACTCCGGGCGCCCTGGTCAGCTGTTGCCTCACTCCTTTGAGGCTCTCTGAGCTGCAGACACTCGTTCCTTCGGTCCTGCATCCAGGGTTAGTCCAAAAACACAACAAAACATTAAGTGGTTAGTTTATACAGCCTTAGCTGTCTTGGTTCTGACTTTGGGCTTCCAAAATGGAACCCTAGGTCGAACCGACGCCTACTGTTCCCTCGACGGGGATCGCATCCACACCTACTCCTCTCGGGAGAATTTACCTGATGCCAACCGTTCCTTTGGTTGGACTTTTGCCTCATGGTCCTTCGCCAGGTCTTGGATGCCGAGCTGTCCTTCGCCCGGTGCCTAGCAGTCCTTCGCTAGGTCTTGGATACTGGCAGTCCTTCGCCAGTTGCCTAGTAGTCCTTCGCTAGGGCTTGGATACTGGCAGTCCTTCGCCAGGTGCCTAGCAGTCCTTCGCTAGGTCTTGGATACTGGCAGTCCTTCGCCAGTTGCCTAGCAGTCCTTCGCTAGGGCTTTGTCTCTGCACACTTGAGTAACAACATTAGATCACACACAATACTTAACTTTGAATCCTTTGCCAATATCAAAACAAGGTTCGATATGGTGCTTCCTGCACCAACAATCTCCCCCTTTTTGATTTATGGCAACACAATTCAAAGTTAAGTGAAAACTTATAGCAGTTCAGAAAAGACAGTTAGGAGCAATGAAATATAGCAATTCTGAACAGTCTAAAACCAAAAAATATAACAATTCTGAAATTCTAAAACCAAAAAAAATTTCTTCTGACCAGTCTAAAACCAAAGAAGGTAAAACACTTAACTTAACTTTGACCACTTAACATAACTTTGACCTTTCCTCCCCCTTTGACATATATCAAAAACAAACATGGGTGGACAAGGTAAAAATTTAAAAAGTTTTGCAAGCCTACATTTTGTTAACCAACTTTTACTTACAAGGCTTTGTAAAACTTAGGCAAAATTTTGAAGGCAAATTTCCTAAAAACAATTTGTTTACCAAAAAATTTTCGCACACTTAGAAATATTTGTTTGGAAATACTTTGTGCATTTTGGAAAACAAGATCTTTAAAAAATTTCTAGACAAGTTTTTCAACAAAAAAAAACTTTACTGGGAAATATTTGGCAAAAAATTTTTTAACAAGTTTTTGCTTAGACAAATTTTCTTTACTAAGAAAAAAATTTACTTAGGAGAAGACATACATTTAACAGAAATTTGAAACACTTAAAAATACTTAGAAACTTTTGAAGCACTTTTTGAAAAAGAATTAAAAAAATTTCTCTCATTCCTTTCTCTCCCCCTTAATGTGAGATTCTTCTCCTTATGTTTTAGACGATTCAACAAACTTTCTTTGAAATGGGGAAAAAGTTTAAGAAATAATTTAATTTCACTTTTTCTACTCTCCCCCTTGGTCATATATCAATAAAGAAATTTTTGAAAAATATATTTTGAAAGAAATTTACAATTTGTGTATCAGAGCTTGTGAGTCTTTGAAAAAAATTTGAGCGAAATAATGTCAAGAGTTAAGATAATTTCAAAGTAACAAAATTTTGAAAGACTGAAAAATTTATGCTCAAAATCATAATTGGAGTCAGGTGTATATGATAAGCCATAAGTTTACTTGTTCTGAATATTTTGAAAAATGCACAAAAATGCAAGTACTTTATTGAGCTTTTTGAAAGATATAAGTATTTTGAAAGATATTATGAATTTGAAAAACATAAGTACTTTTTAAAATATTAAAGAAAATTACTTGACTTATCTTTTTCAGTCTGACACAATCCCAGAAAATCTTGTTAACTACAAGGACATTTTCCTAAGTGTCCTAGAAATTTTTCAACCCAAGTAAATATTATAAGCCACAAGAATTTTGAAAAATAAAATAATAGTATTTTTAAAAAAATCATTTAAGTTTTCAAACGGATTTTAAACTTGCAGTGCATGAAAACATATAGTTTTGAAAATGTTCAATAATTCTTTTAATTTGATCTCCCCCTAAACTTGACCCAGTCCTAGGAAGCTTGTTGACTACAAGCGATCTTCCTCTGAGTTTTAGTGTTTAATTATAAGAATTATCTAATAACTTCAAACTTGTTAGAAATAATTTCTTTTGATTTAGACTCCCCCTAAATTTGACACATCCTCGGAGTCCTTGCAGATCATTAAGTAGACCTTCCTTTGTGTCTTTAGGGTTTACTAAAATCAAAAGAATAGTTTTGAATACTAGCATGGTAATATAATTTTAGAAAATTCAATTTGAAATGAAGATAATTTTAAAGCATAAACCCCATTTTCGAAAAACATTTTGAAATGATAATGGTTTTTGTAAAGCACAATTTTCGAAAAATATAGTGATTATTTGAAAACATAATTTCATTCTCCCATTTAAAAAAGGGATTATAGAGAACTGAGAAGGGGGAATGATTTAAAAAAATAGAAGTTTTTTTAAAGTAAAAATAAATAAATATCTAAGCCCGGACTGTAGACAAAAAGAAATATCCTAAGTAATCCCCAAGGTGACTTTTCGTCATACAAGAATAAACTAATTTTCAAAAAAAAATGTTTGTATAATGGTAAAGAAAAGAAATAAATGTTATGAAATAAATTTCAGGTTAGTGAACAAAAGAGACTTGATTTTAATTACAATGATTTGAAACATTGACTCTTAGTTAAAAAGTTAAATTTGATTTTTGTGAAAATGAAAATTTAGAGGGTTAAGTTTGTTCAGTTGAATTAAATTTTAATTTTGAATTTGAATTTGATTGAATTAAATTTAATTGATTTAATTGAATTTAATTGATTTAATTAAGATTTAATTGAATTTAATTGATTTAATTAAGATTTAATTGAATTTAATTGGTTTAATTAAGATTTGATTAATTTGAAAGATTTAATTAAGATTTGATTGATTTTAATTGATTTAATTAAGATTTAATTGAATTTAATTGATTTAATTAAGATTTAATTGAATTTAAATGGTTTAATTAAGATTTAATTTAATTTAATTGGTTTAATTAAGATTTGATTAATTTGATTTAGTTGGTTGGGTTGGACTCAACTTTTTGGTCCTAAGCATCTCACCCATTTCTAAGTGACAAAACAGGATATCCTTAACTGTTTTGTGAGATGCATTTAATAGAAGGATTTATTTTGAAAAGGCCATGATTAATTTTGAAAAGTTAAATTAATTTTTAAACCCAATTTAAATTTGTTTTGAAAAGAGATATTTGAATCTAAAATTAACTGAAAATTTGTATTAGATTCGAATTTAACAAAGAGTAAATTGAATTTGAATTTCAAAAATTGGCTTCCAGGTCTTGGCGAGGCACAAGGCCTTATTGGATCATCAACCCTTTCCTAGACAAAGCCTTTTAGTGAAATTTCATCTTCAAAATTACTTTTTGGTAACTTCTGGTCTAACTAGTTTGGGTCTTGGATTGGTAGCTTCGGCTAGTTTCACCAGTCTAAAGAGACCAAGTAAAGAATACTTGACCTTATTAGAATTGGTTTCCCTAACGTACTATCATCTCACCGCCACCCAATACTATGTTGTCAAATTTCAGTTTAGTTGGTTCAGTCCTTAAACTAACCAGTCCTAATTCTAAGCAACATAAAATAAAATAAAATAAAATGCAACACACAATTAAAGCAAACGAGACAAAAATGATCTACGTTACATCATAATCGAAATAAAACTCTGTTTTCTTGAAATCAGCATGGTTATGAATTAAGTTTTCTAATATATTAACCTTAACTAATTTATTTGAATCAATCATGTTATTTGAGATAAGTATTAGATTTTCAAATATTGAAGACTTACCTTTCCCGATCGTTTGTCCAGTACTCTTGTAATGATCACGAGCTAATCGGACCAGTTTGGGTCGATCTTCTTTACTGTCTTCTGATTCCGAGTCTGAGTCAGACTCAGGTACAGGTTGGAGCTTCTTCTTTGGAGTTTTTCCTGCATTTGAACTTATTCCTTCCTCGACCATTATAGTATCAGTCTGATTATTTAATTGTAATTCTGGAAAAAATTCAAAATTGGTTACCATTTTTGTCACAGTAAACTCGTCGTTTGACTCTGGTTCGATTTCGATGTTGGGTGTTAAGTCAATCTCAGCTACTTGTTCTTGAGCTTCTAAGATCTCAACATCGGAGCTCTCTTCGTGTAGATTGATTAGTTTTTCCCACATCTCTTTGGCACAATTGAAGGATCCGACCCGCTTCAGTTCTTCTTTGGTCAGGCCGCATTGTAAGATTACTGTTGCCCTGGCATCAGTCTCGATCTTCCTCAAAGTTGGTTCGTCCAATTTATCCCAAGTGATCGATGTTCCTTCTTCTGTGGGGAACGTGAACCCCGTTTGGATTATCAACCAAAGTTCCAGATCTGCCTTCAGGTGGGATTCCATTAGACTTCTCCAGGTGTTGAAATTTTTCCCAGAGAAAAGTGGTGCACGTGCACTGTTCCATTCTTGATTGGCCATTAACGATAAATCTTGTACACAAAAAGAGAAAATAGAAATGTACCAAGACTTGGTCTTGGATTAGTAGTGCGGGAGAGAAAAAAATAGCCCAAGATAAATGTTGCACGAATTTCGAGGTGAAATAATAAAAAAAAATTATGATAAATTTTTGAAAATGTTGATTTTGTCAATTCTGATTAATGATAAAAAAGTAGGAATTTAATGTTTAGGAAAAAATTTGCTTAGCACGATTTTTGAGAAAAATATTAAACTAAAAAAAATTTATGACAAATTTTCAAAAGTTGTTCGTTTTATCAATTCTGAGTTATGGTGAGAAAATAAGAATTCAAAATTGAAATAAAGATACAGATATTATTTATTTGAAATAAAGATCGAGTGGTGTTGCACCACCTCGATTAAAGAAAAAGAAAAGAAATAAAATAAAAAATTCGTAAATCCGAAAAAAAACTTTCAAACTGGTGGTTGCACCAAGTTTGAACTACCCCGCTCTGATACCACTTGTTGGATCGAGAGAACCGATAGAGGGGGGGGGGTGAATATCGGAAATCGTTCGGATTTTAGGTAAAGAGAAATTGCACAGCGGAAAAACACAACACATGCAAACACAATAGTTTTTACTTGGTTCGGAGCCTAGGTCGACTCCTACTCCAAGGCCCACGGTCGTTGACCGTTTTCTGCGGGCAATTCTATATGTCACAAAAGTAGTTTACAAAAATATTTAACAGAATTCAGTACAGTAAACCAAAATATCTCTTCTTTACCGACGTCCGGAGTGGATTGACTTTTTCCGGAGCAGCAGGACGTTGTCAGCTCGAGTTGGGAGGTTTCCGGGGCAGAGCGTGGGAGCAGAAGAGCGTTGAAGCGTTGAATTGAAGTGTTGTGCGAAGCTTGGGGTCGAGGACCCTTTATATAGGGCCTGGGGGCGCCCGGATCGTCGGGGGCGCCCCCCCCACGTGGCAATTGATCCGGCTTGGTCTCGGTCAGCTTCTGATCCCTTTGACTTCGGGATCAGCTTTGACCGGGGCGCCCGGAGCGCTCGAGGCGCCCGGATTGACCGGGTCAAACTTTATCCCTTGCTTCGCTGGCTTGCGCTTCGATGCTTGCTGTTGGGGGCGCCCGAGACGCTGGGGGCACCCGGGAGCAGCGGGGGCGCCCGGGAGCACGGGGGCGCCTGCAGGATGTACTGTCGAAGCGTGCTTTTTACTTGTGTGTTTTGTGTTCACCTTGGGGGCGCCCGGGACACTCCGGGCGCCCTGGTCAGCTGTTGCCTCACTCCTTTAAGGCTCTCTGAGCTGCAGACACTTGTTCCTTCGGTCCTGCATCCAGGGTTAGTCCAAAAACACAACAAAACATTAAGTGGTTAGTTTATACAGTTGGTTCTGACTTTGGGCTTCCAAAATGGAACCCTAGGTCGAACTGACGCCTACTGTTCCCTCGACGGGGAACGTGTCCTCACCTACTCCTCTCGGGAGAATTTACCTGATGCCAACCGTTCCTTTGGTTGGACTTTTGCCTCGCGGTCCTTCGCCAGGTCTTGGATGCCGAGCTGTCCTTCGCCCGGTGCCTAGCAGTCCTTCGCTAGGTCTTGGATACTGGCAGTCCTTCGCCAGTTGCCTAGCAGTATGTCGCTAGGGCTTGGATACTGACAGTCCTTTGCCAGGTGCCTAGCAATCCTTCACTAGGTCTTGGATACTGGCAGTCCTTCGCCAGTTGCCTAGCAGTCCTTCGCTAGGGCTTTGTCTCTGCACACTTGAGTAACAACATTAGATCACACACAATACTTAACTTTGAATCCTTTGCCAATATCAAAACAAGGTTCGATATGGTGCCTCTTGCACCAACAGCTTCTCCCTGGTCTTTCATGGAGAAAGTTTTGGACAACCAAATTTTAACCGACTGTAAGACTGATATATCGTTTCCTATAAGTAATATGTCATCAACATATAATACTAGGAATACGACTGCACTCCCACTAACCTTCTTGTACACACAAGGTTCGTCAGAATTTTGTGAGAAATCAAACTCTTTGATTGTCTCATCAAAACGGATGTTCCAGCTCCTGGATGCTTGCTTCAGTCCATATATGAATCGCCGAAGCTTGCATATTTTGGTTTTGTCAACCGATGTGAAACCTTCAGGTTGTATCATGTATACATCCAAAAGCAGGTTTCCATTAAGGAAAGCTGTTTTCACATCCATTTGCCATATCTCATAATCATAATGAGCAGCTATGGCCAGGAGCATCCGAATGGATTTAAGCATAGCTACTGGCGAATAGGGTTCGTCATAATCAATTCCTTGTTTCTGACGATATCCTTTTGCCACTAATCTAGCCTTAAAGGTAACAACATTACCTTCCATGTCGGTTTTCTTCTTGAAAACCCACTTGCACCCTATGGGTTTAAAAACCCACTTGCACCCTATGGGTTTAATCCCTTCAGGTGGGTTAAACAAGTCCCATACTTGATTTTTGTACATGGAATCCATTTCCGACTTCATGGCTTCAAGCCATTTATCCCTTTCTGAACTTTTCAAAACATCTTCATAACTGATAGGTTCGCCATCGCTTATGAGTAACACGTCGTTCGATTCACTCATGAGAAATCCGTATCTCTCTGGAATATTGCGTGTCCTATCAGACCTACGAAGAGGTGGTGTTGTTTTAGGTTCAACTGATAGCTCATCATTATGAGTTATTGGTTGTGGGTCTAGACTAGGTGTCTCTTTAATGTCTATTGGAGTTTCTTGAACTTCATCAAGTTCAATGCCACTCCCACTGTTTTCTTGTAAAAGAAATTCTTTTTCAAGAAATACAACATGCCTTGAAACAAACAACTTTTATTTCAAGGGATAATAGAATTGGTAACCCTTTGTTTCCTTAGGGTATCCAATAAATAGACATTTATCAGATTTAGCATCCAATTTGTCTGATACGGTCCGCTTCACATAAGCAGGACAACCCCAAATCATAAGGTGAGTTAAGTGAGATTTCTTACTATTCCACGTCTCGTATGGAGTAGTAGAGACTACCTTGGTCGGGACTCTGTTTAGCAAGTAAACAACTGTCTTAAGTGCATAGCCCCAAAAGGATTTTGGAAGAGTTGCATGATTCATCATGGATCTAACCATGTCCATCATGGTTCAGTTACGCCTCTCAGATACACCATTATGCTGTGGTGTATACGACGGAGTCCATTGAGATAATATCCCATTGTCCCTAAGATAATCTTGAAACTCTTGACTTAAGTATTCACCACCCCGATCGGATCGAAGTATCTTAATACTTTTGTCAAGCTGTTTCTCTACTTCATTTCTGAACTCTTTGAATTTCTCAAAAGCTTCAGATTTGTGTTTCATCAAGAACACATACCCGAATCGTGAGTGATCATCGATAAAGGTAATGAAGTAGCTATAGCCTCCTTGTGCAAGAGTTGACATTGGTCCACATACATCAGTATGTATTAGACCAAGCAATTCTCCCACTGGATTACCTTTTCCGGAAAAGGGTAATTTGACCATCTTGCCTTTTAAGCATGATTCCCATGTATCAAATGAACCGGGTTCAAATGATTCCAGAATTCCACATCGGTGTAATTTGGTCATGCGTTTCTTACTTACATGGCCAAGACGACAATGCCACGTATGGGAGTCTATTCGATTATCTATTCGAGCACGTTTGTTGCTAACTTCGATATTGAAAACGTCACCGGATAAATCTAACGTGTAGATACCATTGCACAAAGTTCCTGTAGCGACCCGCCTTCTCTACCTTCAGACGGATCGTTACTTCTCTCTACTTCTCTACTTTTGATACATGACTAAAAATGCAATGCGGAAATCTTTTTTTTTTCTTTTAAATTCTTCTAACAATTATATTCTAACTTAAGTAGTCATGCATGCTACCATATCACACTTTCCTTCTCAAAACTCGTAGTTGATACTTATTGAAACAAGCCTCACCCAACTCAAACTGCCCGTACCAGTCGACTGGTGACGTAGCAGTCGACTGGTACGCCTGTAATCAGAATTACAGGTTTTCGGCTCTTGCTTCTTAAGTCCACCATTCATTCAGTTTCGAGCCATATCAAACTACGACACCATTTCTATACTCTATATCAGTTTCCTAAACAATTTAGCCAATCAAACGAATCCATAAACTTGAATTTAGGACTTTTATGGAAGAAAATAAACTAAACAAGTTTATATAAACTTTAACAATAGAGTTTGTACCAATCTTGACTCCTATGCATTCATAACACCAAATACATATTCTACGACCTTGCTAAAGCATTATGAAATGTGATTGCAACTTTTCTAAACATTTTTAAGCAATAAAAACTTGTTTCAAAGGGAAATTGATACTATCTTGGCACAAACACCTTTTTCTCTAACAAAGTATCAATATCTCTAACTACTCACACTTCTACTCATCCAATGCAATCATAAGGATATGTATGCTAAATGAAATGACATGGAATCTTTACTCTAAGAAATTGAGCATGTAAAACTATCCAAAACTCAAATACTCTATAATCTCCATAAAGCAAGAACTTGAAATTTGAATAAACTTAAAACATTTCAATTCAAATAACTAAATTGTCTCGTCTCAAAGATCTCTCCATAATCAGCCACCACACACACTCTACTCAGCACCGCCTCGTCGTCTTCCTTCAGAATTGCTTGCCTTTACCTTTATCTGCAATAAGAGGAAATGCAACTAGTAAGCAAAAAGCTTAGTAAGTACTATCTAGCTCACAAAATCTCGAAATGTGCAAACATGCTTCTAGATCAAACTGAAAATCATATGAGATACTAATATGCTTGAAAGAAAACTAAGAACATGTATAACTCAAAA
>JAGFNQ010006537.1:377032-403900 GCA_024364735.1 Boesenbergia rotunda | reverse complement strand
CTAAAGGAATTGAGCATATAAAACTATCCATAACTTAAATATTCGCTAAACTCCATAAAGCAAGAACATAAAATTCAAATGAACTATAACATTATGAATTAATAACTAAATTGTCTTGCGCCAAAGATCTCTCCATAATCAGCCACCACACACACTCTACTCAGCACCGCCTCGTCGCCTTCCTTCAGAATTGCTTGCCTTTACCTTTATCTGCAATAAGAGGAAATGCATCTATAAGCGAAAAGCTTAGTAAGTACTATCTAGCTCACAAAAAACTCGAAATGTGCAAACATGCTTCTAGATCAAACTGAACATCATATGAGATACTAATATGCTTGAAAGAAAACTAAGAACATGTATAGCTCAAAACATGCATACTCAAGCAATAATAAATCTCAATTTACTTTTCTGGCTCAAATTGAAACTTTAGCTATTCTTTAACTTTTAGAAAACTCTTTAAATTTTCGAAAAACTTTGTTAAAGCATATACTTGAAAATACTAATCACTTGGATCCACTGAAGACGTAAGTACCATCTGATGCGCGTTCCCTAAAAGGTTGGGGTAGCGAGCCACCAATCCTAATAGAGCAGACCTTGGTCTACCAGGGCCAAGACCTTGGAATTGGACACCTGGATTTCTTTAACGACGCCCTTGGACGCCGGGTACTGGCCTTATAAAATAAAATAGCTTTTCTTACTTTTCTTTCTATCTGTAAATGCCTTGGCATTTTCTGGAGCACCTTGCGTGCTAAAATCCCTAAGTCTTGACTTTGGGGATTTCTTAAGGCCTTGGCCTTTTCTTTTCTTATCTTTATCTTCTCTTTTCTTTTCTCATAGCTTTCTTAGACCCTAAACTCATATAGGGTACATGAATAAACTTATACATAAGCATACAACAATTAATGAACTAAGATAACATGCAAAAACTTAAACAAAAAGGAAATAGCTCTTTTTAAAACTTTTAAAGGAAATTCTCGCGGAAAAACCGCCTCTTACTGCAGGTGAGCAGTACTTACATTGATATCTTGGACTTACAACCAAGATTAACGTCTAGGACTCGGAAGAAACTTGAGATCTCGGAGAATTCTTCGCACCTACGCGTTCCTCTCGTCGCGGGGATCCCGAATATAGGATTATCTCTCGGAGAAAAGCTTTGGCCGCCCTCTAGGGCTTGATGTGGCGTGCGCACAAGAGAGGAGAGGGAGAGGGGTCGGCGCAACCTTGGGAGAGGGAGAGGGTTTGAGAGAAAATAAAACTTCTCTCTTTAATTATCTATTTATACTTAAGGGTCGGATCAACCTAACTATACCGTAAATACCCTTCTCTCCGTCCCTTGTTGTGCTTGATACCCCTAGCCCGGCTGGCCGCGCGCTCCCTTGGTCTCGTGGTGGTCGCGGGTTCGAGCCACCCGCTGCACTTAATTGGTTTTTCCATTTTTGGCTTTTTCTTTTTTCCTTTTTCTTTTTCCAAAAATACCAAACGGACTCGGAAAATTCCATAAAAATACTCTAAAAATTCCTAAAAATATCTAGAATATTTCTAAACCATTTCTAAATAATTCCAAGGACTTTAAGAACTAAAAATGGAAATTTTGAGGCGTTACAATCCCCCATACCTTATAAAAAGTTCGTCCTCGAACTTAGAATAACTCTGGATATCGTTCTCTCATGCTGTCCTCACGTTCCCAAGTAACCTCTTCATGCTTTTGATTCTGCCAGATGACCTTCACTAGTGGCACTTCTTTGTTTCTTAATCTTTTAACTACTTTGTCCACTATTTGTGTCGGTCTACTCTCATAGCTAAGATCTTCTTGGATCTGTACTGACTGAGGCTGAATCACTTGGCTAGGGTCGTGAATACACTTCTTTAGCATAGAGACATGAAAGGTACTGTGGATAGCTGACATATCCTCTGGTAGGTCCAGCTCATATGCTACCTTACCAACCCTCTTTATGATCTTGTAGGGTCCTATGTAGCGAGGAATTAGGTTGCCCTTCTTACCAGATCTCACCACTCCCTTCATGGGAGCGACCTTGAGAAATACTGAATCTCCAACCTGGAATTCAAGTGGCCTACGGCGTGTGTCAGCATAACTTCTCTGTCTACTCTGGGCAGTCTCAATCCTCTGGCGGATTGTCTGGATAGCCTGAGCGGTCTCATCTATAAGCTCAGTCTGGCTGCCTAATCCTGACTCCATCTCTTTCTTCTCACCAGCTTCTTGCCAACATATGGGTGATCTGCATTTCCTGCCATACAATGCCTCATAAGGCGCCATCCTGATGGTGGCCTGATAGCTATTGTTGTAGGCAAACTCAGCTAAGCACAGAAATTTGCACCAACTACCTTTAAAGTCCAATGCACAAGCCCTGAGCATGTCTTCTAAAATCTGATTTACTCTCTCTGTTTGTCCATCTGTCTGGGGATGGAAAGCTGTGCTGAACTGAAGTCTGGTGCCTAGGGCGTCCTGAACACACTTCCAAAAATGGGAGGTGAATCGCCCATCTCTGTCAGACACGATCGACTTCGGAACTCCGTGAAGCCTGATTACTTCTCTCACGTACAGCTGTGCTAACTGCTCTACTGAATGCGATAACTTGATGGCTAGGAAGTGGGCAGACTTGGTCAACCTGTCCACTATCACCCAAATTGCATCATGTCCATGGGTGGTTCTTGGAAGACCTGTGATAAAGTCCATGGATATTTCTTCCCACTTCCACTCTGGAATGGGAAGAGGCTGCAGAACTCCTCCTGGTCTCTGGTGTTTTGCTTTGACTCTCTGGCAGGTCAAGCAGGTACTGATATATCTGGCCACGTCTCGCTTGAGTCCAGACCACCAGAATCCTTTCTTTAAATCTTGATACATCTTAGTAGAACCAGGATGCATAGAGTACGGGGTACTGTGGGCTTCTTCTAAAATATTCTTTCTTAGTTCCTCATCATTGGGGACGCAAAGGCGGTCTCCAAAATAGAGGATGCCACTATCTGATACTCGAAACTCTGAATTTTCTGCCTCTTGGATCCCCTGCTTGATCTTCTGGATCTCTGGGTCTTGATCTTGCTTTTCTTGTATATCTTTAAGCAGGGTTGACTCTAGGGTCAATCAGAAAGTTGCCCAACTATTACTTCGACTCCAAAATCTTTTATTTCTTTCTGAAGTGGTAGAGACAGTGATGAAAGGGACATCAGTGCTGCACAGGATTTTCTGCTCAGTGCATCTCCCACTTTATTAGCTTTACCTGGGTGGTAGAGGATTTCACAGTCATAATCTTTGACCAACTCTAGCCACCTGCGCTGCCTCATATTCAGGTCCTTCTGAGTGAAGAAGTACTTCAAACTCTGATGGTCTGTGAAGATTCTGCACTGCACTCCATACAGGTAGTGTCTCCAAAGCTTCAGTGCAAAAACCACAGCTGCTAGCTCAAGGTCGTGGGTAGGGTAATTCTTCTCATAGTCCTTGAGCTGTCTGGAGGCATATGCTATTACTTTACCATCTTGCATGAGGACAGCTCCAAGGCCCATCTTGGATGCATCACTGTAGATGTCAAAGGCCTTGTCACTCTCTGGAACAGTCAGGATGGGAGCACTGGTCAGTCTCTTCTTCAGCTCTAGAAAACTGTGCTCGCATTTATCTGACCATTCAGACTTCTGATTCTTTCTGGTCAGGGCTGTGAGAGGAGAGGCTATTCTGGAAAAGTTCTCCACAAATTTTCTGTAATATCCTGCCAGGCCTAAGAAGCTTCTGATCTCACTGGCATTCTTGGGCCTACACCAGTTGCTGACTGCTTCTATCTTGGCTGGATCAACTTGAATACCTTCTTTGGATACAATGTGACCTAGGAAGGTCACCTGATCTAGCCAAAACTCACACTTTGAGAATTTTGCATAGAGCTTCTCCTGCTGAAGGATCTGCAGCACTATCCTCAAGTGTGTAGCATGGTCCTCTGGAGTCTGTGAGTATATGAGAATATCATCAATAAATACAATGACGAATTTATCGAGATACTCCCTGAAGATGTGGTTCATCAGCTCCATGAAGACTGCTGGAGCATTGGTTACTCCAAAAGGCATTACTACAAATTCGTAGTGGCCGTATCTTGTCCTGAAGGCCGTCCTGGGGATGTCACTTTCTTTAACCTTTAGCTGATGATACCCAGAACGCAGGTCTATCTTCGAGAACACTGTAGCCCCTTTGAGTTGATCAAATAAATCATCTATTCTAGGAAGGGGGTACTTATTCTTGATGGTTACCTTATTCAGAGCTCTGTAGTCTATGCACAGACGCATGGATCCATCCTTCTTCTTGACGAATAGTACAGGAGCTCCCCAGGGTGAATGACTCGGCCGAATGAAGCCCTTGTCTAGTAGCTCCTGGAGTTGCTCTTGTAATTCCTTCAACTCTGCTGGAGACATACGATATGGGGCCTTCGAGACCGGACCGGTACCGGGCACTAGCTCGATCTCGAATTCCACTTCTCTGTTGGGAGGTAGTCCAGGTAATTCTTCTGGGAACACTTCTGGATATTCGCAGACTACCCGTACATCCTCCTGCTTGAGTTCTTCCTTTGCTTCTGAGTCCACTATGTGTGCAAGAAAACCAGCACACCCTTGCTCTAGCATCTGGTGGGCTGCCAAGGCTGAGAGAAATTTCTGAGTCTTCCTCCTTGGGGCTCCTTGAAACTCGAATGGTGGTTCCCCTTCTGGGCTGAAAACCACCTTCCTTCTATGGCAGTCCACTGAAGCGCTGTACTTACTGAGGAAATCCATGCCCAATATGATGTCGAAGTCCTGCATCGCAAGGACTATCAGATCGACATGTAGCTCTCGGTCTGAAATCTTGATTGGCACAGCCCGGAGCCGCTGGGTGGATTCCATGATTTCCCCTGAAGGGAGAGTTGTCAGGAATCTAGACTCCCAACTCTCTGTAGGCACCTGTAACTTACTAGCAAAAGGTACTGATACGAAAGAATGGGTCGCCCCAGTGTCAAACAGTGTAGTAGCTAAATGCTGAAAAATAACTATTTGACCTGTTACGACCGTGGAGGCACTGGCAGCTTCTTCCTTCGTGAGGGAAAAGACTCTGGCATTGGTTGGAACCGGTGCTGCTTCCAATCCTCCCTGACTGATCTGAGGTCCCTCCAGCATAGTAGGCATGTAATGTAACTGAGGCTGGCCTCCATACTGAACGGACTGCTGAGGAAGTACTTTAAACTTGTTTGGGCAGTCTCTGGATCTGTGTCCCTCTTGTCCACATGAATAGCATCCAGTTACACCCAAAAGGCATGTTCCTGGATGGTTCCTCCCACACTTAGGACAAGGTGGATACCTAGCTTGCTTATTCTCTGGTTTTCCTTTCTGGCTGCCAGGCCACTGCTTCCTTTTGTGGTTCTTGTTCTTCCAGTTCTGGCTATTTGGCTGAGGCTTCTGGCCTCCTATTGTCTTGTTCTCAATTAGGACTGGCTTCTGCTGTGCTTGCTGTGCCTTGATGCTATTCAGGTAGTGCTCTGAGATTAGGGCACTACTGACCAACTCCTCGCTGGTCTGGGGTCGGTGCATCCCGCTGTTCACGTTGAGTGCTATCTCCGGGTTCAGCATGCGAAGCATCAGTCTGACTCGCTCCTTCTCTGTGCTGACTAGCTCTGGGCAGAGGCGAGCTAGTCTGTTGAACTTTGCAACTGCTTCTCCCACTGGTAGGCTACCCTGTCTGAACTCCATGAAGTCCTCGAAGTGCTTGTTGGTAACCTTCATGTGGAAGAATTCCTCATAGAACTCGTGCTCAAAATCTGCCCAGCTCATCTGGTTGACTATCTTCTTACTCTTGACTCGCTCCCACCACATACGAGCATCTCCAGTTAGGCAGAAGGAGGCACATTTTACCTTCTCGACCTCTGGCCAGTCAAGAAGCTCCATCGTGCTCTCTAAAGTCTTGAACCAAGCCTGGGCATCCCAGGGCTCAGTCGTGCCTGAGAAGCTTTCGGGTTTCAGCCTCTGCCACTGGACGAGGTATGCTTCTTGTCTTCGGTTCACAGCAGGGGTCTCCTGGGGGACTGGTGGAACTTCAGCCACTACTGGGGTTCCCACTCCTGCTGTGGGTGGTGTAGGGGGCACTGGGTGCTGATTCGCCATCAGTGTGGCGATGGTCTTCTGTTGTTCTGTAATCTGGGCTTGCATTTGAGCAATGACTGCCATCAGGTTTGGCTGTTCTGTGCCAGGCTCACTGTTATCTTGAACTGGAGTTCTGTTATTAGCATTAGGAGCTCGGCCTCTTCTTGCCATCTAATAATGCATAAGGGAACAAGAAATCACTATTACATCTCTAGGTTTAAACTTATCTTCTTACTTAGAAATCTGATATCCATTCTAGGGATTAAACATGATTCCGTGATACTAAGGGATTAAACATGCTTCCTTGTTCTACGCACATGGGAGTAAGTACTTAAGCATTTCTCTATACTACAATTAAATAAAGGAGCAATAGAAAAAAAAAACTGAAACTTAAAGCTTTCTTACTTGAAGACGGCAAGGTTGATGCTGATGTGTGTGTGATGCTGGAGAATGGGAACTGCTCTGATACCAACTGTAGCGACCCGCCTTCTTACTGTCTTTAGACGGATCGTTACATTTCTCTACTTCTCTACTTTTGATACATGACTACAAATGCGGAAATCTTTACTCTAAGGAATTGAGCATATAAAACTATCCATAACTTAAATATTCGCTAAACTCCATAAAGCAAGAACATAAAATTCAAATGAACTATAACATTATGAATTAATAACTAAATTGTCTTGCGCCAAAGATCTCTCCATAATCAGCCACCACACACACTCTACTCAGCACCGCCTCGTCGCCTTCCTTCAGAATTGCTTGCCTTTACCTTTATCTGCAATAAGAGGAAATGCATCTATAAGCGAAAAGCTTAGTAAGTACTATCTAGCTCACAAAAACTCGAAATGTGCAAACATGCTTCTAGATCAAACTGAACATCATATGAGATACTAATATGCTTGAAAGAAAACTAAGAACATGTATAGCTCAAAACATGCATACTCAAGCAATAATAAATCTCAATTTACTTTTCTTGGCTCAAATTGAAACTTTAGCTATTCTTTAACTTTTAGAAAACTCTTTAAATTTTCGAAAACTTTGCTAAAGCATATACTTGAAAATACTAATCACTTGGATCCACTGAAGACGTAAGTACCATCTGATGCGCGTTCCCTAAAAGGTTGGGGTAGCGAGCCACCAATCCTAATAGAGCAGACCTTGGTCTACCAGGGCCAAGACCTTGGAATTGGACACCTGGATTTCTTTAACGACGCCCTTGGACGCCGGGTACTGGCCTTATAAAATAAAATAGCTTTTCTTACTTTTCTTTCTTATCTGTAAATGCCTTGGCATTTTCTGGAGCACCTTGCGTGCTAAAATCCCTAAGTCTTGACTTTTGGGGATTTCTTAAGGCCTTGGCCTTTTCTTTTCTTATCTTTATCTTCTCTTTTCTTTTCTCATAGCTTTCTTAGACCCTAAACTCATATAGGGTACATGAATAAACTTATACATAAGCATACAACAATTAATGAACTAAGATAACATGCAAAAACTTAAACAAAAAGGAAATAGCTCTTTTTAAAACTTTTAAAGGAAATTCTCGCGGAAAAACCGCCTCTTACTGCAGGTGAGCAGTACTTACATTGATATCTTGGACTTACAACCAAGATTAACGTCTAGGACTCGGAAGAAACTTGAGATCTCGGAGAATTCTTCGCACCTACGCGTTCCTCTCGTCGCGGGGATCCCGAATATAGGATTATCTCTCGGAGAAAAGCTTTGGCCGGCCCTCTAGGGCTTGATGTGGCGTGCGCACAAGAGAGGAGAGGGAGAGGGGTCGGCGCAACCTTGGGAGAGGAAGAGGGTTTGAGAGAAAATAAAACTTCTCTCTTTAATTATCTATTTATACTTAAGGGTCGGATCAACCTAACTATACCGTAAATACCCTTCTCTCCGTCCCTTGTTGTGCTTGATACCCCTAGCCCGGCTGGCCGCGCGCTCCCTTGGTCTCGTGGTGGTCGCGGGTTCGAGCCACCCGCTGCACTTAATTGGTTTTTCCATTTTTGGCTTTTTCTTTTTTCCTTTTTCTTTTTCCAAAAATACCAAACGGACTCGGAAAATTCCATAAAAATACTCTAAAAATTCCTAAAAATATCTAGAATATTTCTAAACCATTTCTAAATAATTCCAAGGACTTTAAGAACTAAAAATGGAAATTTTGGGGCGTTACAAGAACAAAGGTAATGTAACATGCTACGAGTGCAACAAGAAAGGATATTTCATATCAGAGTGCCCCAACCTGAAGGAGAGAAAAAGTCTCGGAAGAAGAAGGCACTTCAAGCCACCTGAGACGAATCCTCCTCGGAAGAAGAAGAAGCTCCGCATTCAAACCTCCTCGCACTGACTGCCTCAGAAGACATCGACTCTGGAACGAAATCAGAACCGGACAAAGACGTCGACACCGAAAGCTCTCGATCTTGGAGGACGGACGGATTACGGTAAGAGGTTATCCTGAATCCGAACTTTACGATTTAATTTCATACTTGTCACACAAGCTGGCGAAAGCCAATATCCGGGTTGAAACCCTCCAACAGGAAGTAAAACTCCTGAAAGAGGAAGTCAACTCGAGTTCCTTAACCAAGTCAGTTCAAGAAGGAAACTCAACTCAAGTTCAAAAGCTTGAGGAAGAGAACTCCTTGAAAACTCAAGTCAAGGAACTCAAAGTTGCGTTAGAACCATTCACTTCGAGTTCCAAGAATCTTGACATGATTCTTGGAAAACAAAAGTCAGTTCTAAATCGATCCGGACTAAGCTATCGAACCAAATCGCGACAACGGTCTTACTATTCCGTATTGAACCAACCTAGAATCCGAGTCCAAACATGGGTCCTAAAGCTAAGTTTGAATAACCAAGCTGGACCAAACCCATATTGGATCCCCAAGGACAAGATTCACATCTTGCCTAACCCTTATCGAGGCATCAGTCCAGGGGGAGCTAATATAAAAACCATTTTTATTAGATGAGTTTTTTTGCTTGAATAATTGCTTGTTGACTGTTTATTTCATTTTTGCAATTTTATTATGTTTAGACTTAGGAATGGTTAGTTAAGGACAAAAGACTTACTTGAAACTTGAACAACATAGTATTAGGTGGAGGAGAGATGATAGTACGTTAGGGAAGCCCTTCTAAAAGGGTCAAGTAGGGTAAGGTGTACCCTACTTGGTCTGTTTAGTCCGTTGGAACTAGCCGAAGCTACCGAACCAAATCCTAAGTTAGTTAGACCAAAATTTCTCAAGAAGTAATTTGAAAATGAAAATTCGGTAAAAGATTTTGTCAAGGAAAGGGTTGTTGCTCCAATAAGGCTACGGCCAAAGAAGATCTTTGTGCCTCGCCAAGACCTGGAAGCCAATTATCGAAACTCACTTTTAAATTACTATTTGATAAATTTGAATCTAACACAAGTTTTAATTGAATCTTAGATTTAACATTAATCCAAAGATAAAAATAATACATCTCACAAAACAGATAAGGAAACCAGTTTTATCACTTAGAATTGGGTGAGATGTCTAGGACCTAAAAATGTAGTTCAACTCAACCAACCTACATTTTCCAAAATTAAATAATTCAACATTTTTTCAAAATTAAATCTATATTTTTCAAAATTAACTAATTCTACATTTTTCTAAACTTAATTCTACATTTTTCAAAATTAAATTTATAACATTTTTCAAAATTAATTCCCTACAAAATTAACGTTACAAAATTAATTCTAATTTTACATTTTCAAAATTAATTCTACACTTAACATGTTTATCTAATAATTTTCAAATTCTATTTCAAAAATAAGTCAACTCATACTGAAATCTGTCTCACAAAAACCCATAAGGTCAACTGCCTGATTAGGAATCTACAAGACTCATAGATAACACTTAAGGGTAGTAGGAAAAACAACGTTTACACAATCAATCTACCCGTAGTGCCTAAATGTTTTCTAACTCAATTAGAAGAAACCAATCTTTGGCATAGAAGACTAGGTCACACCCATACTAAATTAATTTCAAAAATAACTCAACTTAGATTGGTTAAAGGTATACCTAAGATTAAAAACTTTGAAAATACCATCTGTAATTCATGTCAACAAGGTAAACAAACCAAGTCAACCCATAAACCAACCCAGTCAGACTTAACTCAAGCCACACTTGAGCTCCTACACCTAGACCTATTTGATTCACATGGAGCCAATTCACTAAGCGGGAATCGGTACTGCTTAGTAATTATTGACGATTATTCTAGGTTTACCTAGGTTAGGTTCTTAAAAATCAAGATGAAACATTTAACTTATTTAATAATTTGTGCAAAATGATAGAAAATCAAAATGACACAAAAATTAAAAGACTTAGGAGTGACCATGGGGGAGTTTGAAAATCAGAAATTTGAGGAATTTGTAAAATTAATGGGCACATCCATGAGTTTTCATGTCCTAGAACTCCCCAACAGAATGGAATAGTTGAAAGAAAGAATAGAACCCTTCAGGAAGCTGCTAGGACAATGCTCAACGAATATAACCTAACTAATCAATTTTGGACAGAAGCGGTAAATATAGCCTGTTATATACAAAATAGGGTCTTAATTAATAAAAGACACAATAAGACTCCCTATGAAATTTATTATCACAGATTATCAAACTTACATTACCAAAAGATTTTTGGGTGCAAAGTCCATATTTTGAACATATAGGACTACCTAGGTAAGTTTCAATCAAAATCAACCCCAGGGACCATTTTAGGATATTCAACAACAAGTAGAGCCTATAGGGTTTACAATAGACAAACCCATAAAATTGAAGAAACTACCAACTTAATTTTTGATAAAGAAATTGACACAAATCTATTTGCAATCAAAACCTAAACAATTCAAACCTGGATCAAGAAGATATTGAACCATTGATTGAACCATTAAATGAACTATCAATGGAACCAACTACTGAGGCATCAACTGAACCAATAGCTGAACCAACCCAAGTAGTTGAACCGATCACTGAACCAAACCTTCCAGCCGAACCTGAGGCTGAACCTAGTTCTAGACGAACGAAGAAACCCAGACTCAATCATCCATCTGGCCAAATCTTGGGTGATCCAACCTTAGGAGTCAAAAAAAGGTCTTCTTACAAAAATCTTAGTCAAATTGCTCTAATTTCAAAAATAGAACCTAAGACTATAGAAGAAACCCTACCTAACCCAGATTGGATTATAGCAATGCAAGAAGAACTAGCCCAATTTGAGAGAAACCAAGTCTGGGACTTAGTACCTAAACCTGAGGGTAAGTCAGTTATAGGCACTAAGTGGGTATTTAGAAACAAGCTAAATGACCAAGAGGAGATTGTGAGAAACAAAGCTCGCATAGTAGCTAAAGGGTTTAGTCAAGTTGAAGGGCTGGATTATGATGAAATTTATGCTCCTGTAGCCAGACTTTAATCAATTAGGATGTTACTAGCTTTTACATCCCATAGAGGGTTTAAATTATACAAAATGGATGTCAAGTCTACCTTTCTTAATGGGTTCATAAAAGAGGAAGTATATGTTGGGGCAATCAGCCCAAGTATGATCGGGAGGATCATGAGTTTTGATGTGTGTGTCAATATGATTATGTTAGGGTTTCATGTTGATCTAATATGTGTATGTGAGTGTGCATGTTTGTAGGATACACATAGACTTGGTTGGATATCTTCAGGTACGGTGAAGGGTAGCATGGAGGCAAGCCGTGGGCTTGTGTGCGCATCCGAGGGACCATGGACAAAGCAAGGACGATGAGCCAAGGGAAGCGGACTTCGAGGCGTACATGAAGGATGGCATGGATGTTGAGGCAATCAGCCCTTAAATGATTGGAAGATCATGGTTTTGATGTGTGTGTGTGAATATGTTTAAGGTTAGAGTGTTATGTTGTATTTGATGTGTGTGATTGAGTTTGCAAGACTTGGAGAATTGCACTTGGTGAACATATCTGAGGGACGAGAGCCGAGGGAGGAGGACTCCAAGGGCAAGCCGGGAAGTGGACTTCAAGGGCACACGTGAAGGGTGGCATGGAGGCAAGCCAAGGGAGGCTTGTGTGCGCATCCGAGGGACGAGAGCCAGAGGAAGATGACTTCAAAGGGCGAGCCAAGGAGTGAACCTGAAGGCACACGTGAAGGAGTATGTGAAGACTGGCTAGGAGTGAGTGGGCAGTCGACTGGCCAAAGGGCAGTCGACTAGCAAAACTCACAAAAGGTTTTCAGCCTTCTACCAGTCGACTGGCCCAGAGGCAGTCGACTGGTATACCCCGAAAACTAGACGTTGGCTAGCAATTAATGCTAGGCCAGTCGACTACCCCAGGGGCAGTCGACTGGTGCGGGGCTGGACAGACTGTGAGTTTGTCCTGTTCTCCTATAAAAGGAGGACCTTTTTGCACGTGAGCGGGATGGTTCTGTACTATAATGAAGTGCTGCTCGTGTGAAAAACTTTCTCAACTTCCTCTCTCTTATTCACTACATTCTATAAAGAGGAAGACCACCACTGTAAAGGTTTCTCCACCTGAAGGAGATTTTTCATAGTGGAAGTGGTGTACGTGCGTGGATCCTTAGATTAGTCACCCATCTGGGTGGATACCAAGTAAAGTATTGTTGTTAGCATTGTTCTTATATTCTTTTGCATATTATTGTTTCCGCTGCGCTAACAACCTTGTGGAGATTCAACCGAAAAAGTGTTATTCACCCCCTCTAGCACGCCGATTGATCTATCAGTTGGTATCAGAGCTGGTTCATTTCGGAAGAACTCACCGTTAACCGGAGCAAGTGAAATGACGTTTCAAGAGGGATACAACACTGCACGACCACCTTTCTTCGACGGGAACAACTTCACGTACTGGAAAGGTAGGATGCAATATTACCTTATGAACGATATTGAGAATTGGATTAGCATTGCAGATGGTTTCAATGCACCCGTCGATGAAAGAGGGGAACTGACACTGATGAGATCTTGGTCAAAAGAGGTCATGAAGAGGGCACAGTCAAATGCTAAGGCCACCACCACACTGCAGTGTGGGCTCTCAAAGGAGCAACTCAACAAGGAGGGGCCGTTCAAGAGCGCCAAGGAATTGTGGGACAAATTGGTGGAACTGAATGAAGGGTCAAACGAGTCCAGAAGAGCAAAGAAGGACTTGCTCGTGGCCCAACTCCAATCCTTATCCATGAAGAGAAATGAGGCTGCCAGCCAGCTGCATGGAAGGGTGAAGGAGGTCATCAATGAGCTCCACGTGATTGGAGAAAAGATCGAGAACCGAGATATCGTCAGGTATGTCCTACAAGCCTTCCCAAGAACTACCTTGTGGGCATCCATGGTTGATGCCTACAAAGTATCAAGGGATTTGTCCACAGTTAAATTAGATGATTTATTCTGTGAATTTGAACTGCATGAGCAAGCTAACGTCTCGGCCAAAGAGAAGGGTATTGCTTTTATTGCAGAAAAGGAGAAGAAGAAGAGGAAGGAGAAGAAGAAGGTGGTCTATTCTTCCTCATCAGACTCAGAGGAATCCAGCGCCTCCATGGATAGCGACCAAGAGGCATTCATGGTAAGAAAGATGCGTAAGACTTTCAAAAGTTTTTCTAACAAATCATATGCTAGGAAAAGGGTCCAAAGGTAAGGGTAAGGCCAAGGACATAATCTACTACAACTGCCATCAAGAGGGACACATGAAGAACTAGTGCCCTCAACTGAAGAAAAGGGATGACAAGAAGGAGGAGAAGAAGAAAGGTGACAAGAAGAGGTCGAAGGGAAAGGAGAAGGGTGCCACCAACCTCAAGGCGACGTGGGATGATCCATCATCCTCGGAGGAGGAAGAAGAGCAAGTTTCACACTTTGCTCTCATGGCAATAGACCACTCAGATTCATCAGATGATGAAAGAAGTTTAAACAGTGAAGATGAGAGCACCTCTTCATCATCATCCGAGTCAGAAGCTTCGGTAAGTGAGGTATACCACTTACCCTCCTCTACTTTAGTTAAGATTATTTCTAGCACTAACATGGATTTAGCTAAAGCTAGAAGTAAGATTAAGGATCTAAAAGAAGAGATTGCCATGCTTAGAGTAGAATCTACAAAACTTAAGGAAGAATTACATGCTAGTTCTCTTACATCACATGCTTCATGTCTTGAAACTGAAAATAAAGAACTAAAGAAAAAGGTAGATGACCTCACAAAGGCACTTAGGAAATTCCAAGTAGGCTCTAGCAACCTAGATATGATAATTAACAGTCAAAGGGTCGTTTATAACAAGGCCGGTTTAGGATATAGGCCAAAGACAAAGGAAGTGGCTTTTGTCTCACTCACGGGTAGGATTGGTGGATCTAGGAGACAAGGGTCTAAGGGAAACACCAAGAGGGCATGGGTACCTAAAATATTTTTAAATGATGCTTATGGATCAAAAATTTGGGTACCAAAAGAGTATGTTTTTCATGTTGTATAGGTAAAGGTGAAGGAGGCCTCAACTATGTGGATAGTAGATAGTGGATGCTCAAGACACATGACCGGAGATGTGAGCAAGTTCACTACTATTAGCTACTTAAGAGAAGGGACGGTCTCCTTTGGAAATAGTGAAAAACTGATAAGTATTGGTAGGGGCACTATTGAGGTATCTCCCACAATTTCTATACATAAAGTACTCTTAATTAAGGATATAAAGTTTAACCTACTTAGTGTGAGTCAGTTATGTGATGCGGGCTCTAGGGTTGAATTTCATGCTAGGAAGTGCATAATAAGACATAATTAATTCAATAATGTTATATTAGAAGGGTATAGAGAGGCCAATTTATATTATCTTGATCTTGCTTATGCTACTAACAATTTGACTAAGTGTTTCATGTCTAAAGAAGAAGAAGGGTGGTTGTGGCACTGGAGGCTTGGACATGTCAACATGAGAAGCATTGCAAGAGTGGCCAAGGAAGAGTTGGTGAAGGGGCTACCTATGATCAAGTATGAGAAGACCAAATTGTGTGATGCATGCCAAGAGGGTAAGCAATCAAAATCATCACACAAAGGTAAAACCCTAACCACTACTACATTACCATTAGAGCTCTTACATATTGATTTATTTGATTGTCATAGTACTCCCTCACTTGTAGGGAGTAAATATTATCTAGTTATAGTAGATGATTTTTCTAGGTTTACATGGGTTTTCTTTATGAAACATAAGGACGATACCCTAGAAATCTTTATAGGATTTAGTAAAAGGGTAGAGAATGAAAAACACCTCAAAATTAACTGAATTAGGAGTGATCACGGTGGGGAGTTCCAAAATTCAAGTTTCACACAATTTTGTGTAGAAAATGGATACAAGCATGAATTTTTATGCCCAAGGACTCCTCAAAAAATGGGGTAGTTGAGAGGAGAAACTGAGCCCTACAAGAAGCTGCTAGGACTATGCTTAATGCATATTCCCTTCCTAGCTACTTTTGGGCCGAAGCGGTTAACACCGCTTGTTACATTCAAAATAGGGTTTTGGTACATAGGTTTCTAGGAAAAACACCCTTTGAATTATGGAATGGGAGAGTACCACAAGTCCACTACTTTAGGGTCTTTGGATGTAAAGTGTGTATTTTAAATACCAAAGATGACCTAAGGAAGTTTGATTCAAAAGCCGATGAAGGAATTCTAGTTGGGTACTCATCCACTAGTAGGAGTCCTCAAATGTTAACTTTGATGAATCAACAAATACCTACCCTAGAAAAGTCTCAATTGATAAGGATATGGAAGAAGTCCAACCCCTTGCCCAAAGAATCCAAGACCTACATTTGGAGGGCAATGATCAAGGGGGAGTAAGAAGTACCCTAGAGGATGAGGAAGAAGTAGTGAATGAACCCACAATCTCTAGGCCCTTGAGACATCACCAAGATCACCCTATTGACCAAATAGTGGGTGATGTCACTCAAGGAGTAAGGACTAGGTCCTATTTTAGGGACCAAACTAGTCAAATAGCCTTAATCTCTCAATTAGAACCCAAGTCTATTGATGAAGCATTGAGAGATGTAGATTGGGTCTTAGCCATGCAAGAAGAGCTAAATCAATTTGAGAGAAGTGAGATTTGGGAGTTGGTCTCTAGGCCCAATGATTGCACCATTGTAACCACAAGATGGGTCTTTAGGAACAAGCTAGATGACCAAGACAAAATCACTAGGAACAAGGCTAGATTGGTAGCTAGGGGTTTAACCAAGTTGAGGGATTAGACTATGATGAGACTTATGCCCCGTAGCTAGATTAGAATCTATTAGAATTCTACTAGCCTATGCCGCTCACATGGGTTTCACACTTCACTAAATGAATGTGAAGTCGGCATTCCTAAATGGGATCATTAAGGAAGAGGTCTATGTAGAACAACCTCCCGGGTTTGAGGACCCTAATTATCCAAGACACGTTTACAAATTAAGAAAAGCCTTATATGGATTGAAACAAGCTCCCCGGGCTTGGTATGAAAGGCTTTCTTCATTTCTAGTGTCTAAGGGGTTTAGGAGAGGAACAATTGACCCTACGTTGTTCCTAAAATCTAAGGATAAGGACATATTTGTTGCCCAAGTGTATGTAGATGATATCATTTTTGGGTCATCAAATAATGACTTCTTACAAGAATTCATCAAGTGTATGGAAGATGAATTTGAGATGAGTCTTGTAGGAGAATTAACCTTCTTTTTAGGACTTCAAGTTAAGCAAACTAATGAGGGTACACATGTCTTTCAAACTAAATATGCTAAGGAAATGTTAAAGAAATTTGGTTTAGAAAATGCTAAGGTAGCATCTACCCCCATAGGAACCAATGTGAAAATGGATAGTGACCTTGAAGGGAAAATGGTAGACTCTAAACAATATAGGAGCATGATTGGTAGCCTACTATATCTAACCGCTAGTAGACCCGATATACTTTTTGCGGTAGGTATGTGTGCAAGGTATCAATCTTGTGCCAAAGAGTCCCATTTGGTTGTAGTCAAGAGGATCCTAAGGTATGTCAAAGGTACCCTCAATGTCGGACTTTAGTATCCCAGAACCCCTAGTGTTGATCTTATTGGATACACCGACTCGGACTATGCAGGTTGTAAGCTAGATAGGAAGAGTACTAGTAGAGGGTGTCAATTCCTTGGGTCTTCCTTAGTTAGTTGCAGTAGTAGGAAACAACTATGCGTTGCCCTATCAACAACGGAGGCCGAATATATGGCAATGGGTGGGTGTGTTTCCCAACTCCTTTGGATCATGCACACCTTAGAAGATTACGAGTTACATTATACCAAGGTCAAAGCCTTGTGTGATAATGTAAGTACAATCAACTTGACCAAAAATCTTGTTCACCATTCTAGGACAAAACACATTGAAGTGAAACATCACATCATTAGAGACCATGTGGCAAGGGGAGACATAGAATTACACTATATTGAATCAAAGTCGAACCTAGCCGACATCTTTACCAAGCCTCTGTTGGTGTAGGTAGCACCTAAGTCAAACCTAGGTTTTGATAATGGCAAAGGGTTCAGAAGTTAAGATGTTATTGTCATCTAATGTGTTTACTAAGTGTGCAGGAAAGAAGTCCGAGGCACACTAGTCACGAAGTCCTGGTCGAGGACTGGGCAAGAAGTCCTGGCAAGGGGCTGGGCACCAAAGACCTGCTCGGAAGGTGGGCACCGAAGACCTGCTCGGAAGGTGGGCACGAAGTCCTAGTCGAGGACTGGGCACGAAGACCTGGTCAGGTGGATCGGGCAAAAGTCCAACCGGAGGAGCCAGTTGGCGAAAGGTAAACTCTCCTGAGAGGAGTAGGTGAGGACGCGTTCCCAGTCGAGGGAACAGTAGGCGTCGATTCGACCTAGGGTTCCATTTGGGAGACCCGAAGTCAAAACCAAGATAGCTACGGCTGTAAAAATGGACGAATATTCTTGCCTTGTTTGTTTTGGAACTAATCTTGGATGCAGGGACCGAAGGAGTGTGTTTCTGCAGCTCAGAATGCCCCAAAGGAGAGGGGCAGGCAGCTGGGCTAGGCGCCCGGGAGGTCCCGGGCGCCCAAGGTCAAAGCCAAATAAGCAGTTAAGCAAGAATCGCTTCGAAACAACACTGGGCTAGGCGCCCGGGAGGTTCCGAGCGCCCGGGAGGTTCCGGGCGCCCAAGGTCAAAGCCAAAGAGGAGTCGAAGCAAAATCAGCCACGAAGCCAGCGGACCAAGTCAAGCTGGGTGCCCGGGAGGTCCCGAGCGCCCCAGTCAGCTCCAAGGCCGATTCTGAAGGGATAAGCGCTGACCGAGCTGCGGATAAGGTTTCTCCAATCTGAAGGCACGTGTCAGGCGCCCCCAGCGAATCAGGCACCCCCAGGAGCACTATAAAAGGGGCTCAACCCCGAGGCTTTAAGAACACATCTTTCCAACGCCTCTAAGCTTTTCGTTCAAGCGCTCTGCTCCGGCAAACTCCGATCTTGACATTCCAGCGCCGACGATGACCCTTTGCTCAGAAGTGCGATCCACATCAGGGCGTCGGTAACGAAAAGTGTATTCATTTATTTACTGCACTATTCTTGTATTAAATCTGTAAACATTTATGCGAATATAGAATTGTCCGCAGTAAATGGTCAAGGACCGTGGGCCTTGGAGTAGGAGCCGACCGGGACTCCGAACCAAGTAAAAATACTTGTGTTCCTTGTGCGTTTGATTTTAATTCCGCTGCGTATTTTCTCTTAGCATTATCCGAAAAGTGTTCACGATATTCACCCCCCCCCCCTTTATTGTGTTTCTCGATCCAACAAATGGTATCAGAGCGGGGTAGCTCAAATTTGGTACAACCTCCAATTTGGGAATTTTTTGGATTTTTACAAAGTTTTTAATCGAAGTTTTTATCGATAATTGAGGTTGGTGCAACACCACTCGATAATTTCTTTTAAATATCTTATTCCCGCACTGCTAATCCAAGACCAAGTCTTGGGACAGTTTCTTGTTATTTTTATTTCAGAATTTTTAAATGGCCATGCAAGAGGGTTTTAGTACAGCCAGACCACCACACTTCAGTGGGGAGGATTTCTCCTACTGGAAGAGTCGGATGGAAGTCCACCTGAAAACTTAGGTGGACATGTGGATAATAATCCAATTTGGTCTGGAAATCCCAAAAAATGCTGAAGGAGTGCCACAACCTTACACCGAATGGGACACCTCGCTAAAAAGGAAGATCGAGGCTGATGCTAAGGCTACCCAGACACTACAATGTGGTCTAACCAAAGAAGAGCTGAACCGGGTGGGACCATTCAACAGTGCAATGGAACTATGGGATAAGTTAATCGAATTGTACGAAGGAACCTCCGACACCCGAATCAGCAAGAGGGACCTACTGCTAAACAAGCTATACACGATCAAAATGAACGACGGCGATTCAACAGCCCAGCTCCACGCCAGAATCCAGGAGTTGATGAACGGACTACATATAATCGGTCACAAGGTAGAAAACCGTGACCTGATCAGGTATACCCTTAACGCTTTCCCGAGAAATACTTTGTGGGCATTTATGGTAGATGCGTACAAAGTTTCAAGGGATCTTTCTAAAATCAAATTAGATGAGTTATTCTCTGAACTTGAATTACATGAGCAGACTAACTGCACCTTGGCCGAGAAAGACATTGCTTTTGTTGCAGGCAAAACAGGAAAGATGGTCAAGAAGAAGCCTAAACCTGCACCCGAGTCTGACTCAGACTCAGACTCAGAAGACAGCGAAGGGGATCGACCCAAGCTGGTTCGGCTGCGCGGGACTACTACAAGAAATTGAAGAATCAATCCAACAGAAGAAAAACCAGCCGAAAGAAGGAGGATCCGGCTAAACCATCCAAGAACAAATCAAGTGTGACCTGCTTCGAATGCAACAAGAAGGGACACTTCAAATCGGAGTGCCCTAATCTGAAAGAAGCCAAGAAGACAAGAAGGAAGAAGGCCCTTCAAGAAACGTGGGACGAGTCTTCATCCGAAGAAGAAGAAGAGGCCCCATAATCGAACCTGCTCACCTTGACTGCATCCGAAGACATCAATACCGGATCAGAATCGGAGCCGGACGACGGAAAGCTCACTATATCAGAAGACGGAAAAATCACTGTAAGTGGTAATTTTGATGCAATTGAAACTAGCTTAAGTCAAGTACTTGGAAATAATTTTGATGCAATTGACTTAAGGAATTTTACTTTTTGAAAAAAAGGAGATAACTAAATTTTGAATTTTGAAAAAAATTTAAACCTTCTAAACGTTCTATCCTTTCCAATTTCTCCCCCTTTGCCATATATCAAAAAATATAGTAAATCAATATAGCAAAAGAAGTAAGGTGCTGTACTGAACCAATTCGAGGTATAAACTGGACCAAATCAATTTGAATTATCTCTTTCGGGTCATATCTAACCCAATTAGCTACTTACTAACTGTTATAAACAGTAGTTTTCGCTAGGGTTAGTCAAGTTAAGTGTTCTGTTCAAGTTAGATTTTCTAATCTTGACACTTAACCTGATTACTGTTTAATTTGTATTTAGTGCCCCAATTATTGCAGATGCACTGACTTAAAGCATCTTGAATTAAGGCAAAGACCTAAGCATCTCAACCCATTCTAGGTTATCAATCAAAAGTACCCTAAGGTGCTTGTGAGATGTTGGCTTCTAGATCTATAGGTGCATGCAGTTCTAGGGTTAGGGCCTAAGCTAAGTCCATTTGCGAAAAAACCCTAGTTTTGAAGGGGGTAATTTTTCAGAAAACTAAGTAAAAAAAACAAAAAATGATTTTTCAAATTAAGTAGAGACTCATTTTAAAATCAAGTAAAACAGTTAAAAATCAGAAGTAGAGTAAGCCTATTCTACCAAGCATAACCCTAACTGCCTTCTTAGTGAGCTGAACTCAGACTCAGGTAGGGGTTTGGCGAATATGTCAGCTAAGTTGGATTTAGAGTCTACATGCTTAAGGACTATTTCACCCCTGGCTACATGATCTCTTACGAAGTGGTGTTTAACTTCTATGTGTTTAGTCCTCGAATGTTGGATTGGATTCTTAGTTAGATTAATTGAGCTTATATTATCAATGTAGACTTGAGTTTGAGTGTAGTTAAGCTGGAAGTCTTTGAGAGTGTG
Organism: Boesenbergia rotunda; assembly: GCA_024364735.1. Classification (NCBI taxonomy): domain Eukaryota; kingdom Viridiplantae; phylum Streptophyta; class Magnoliopsida; order Zingiberales; family Zingiberaceae; genus Boesenbergia; species Boesenbergia rotunda. The sequence continues at coordinate 382,721 of JAGFNQ010006537.1, read as the reverse complement.
CATCATCCATAATAGTTGTGCTACACACTCTCCTAAAGCAACATACTCCGCTTCAGTTGTGGATAGAGCTACACAGTGTTGCTTTCTGCTGCACCAACTTACTAGACTATTTCCTAACAGTTGGCAGCTTCCACTTGTACTCTTTCTATCTAGTTTACAACCGGCGTAGTCAGAATCCGAGTATCCTGACAAGTTAAAGGTTGAGGTCCTAGGATACCAAATCCCTACATTTAGGGTGCCCTTAACGTATCTTAGTATTCTTTTTAGGGCTGCTAAGTGCGTTTCCTTAGCACAGGTTTGGTATCTAGCACACATTCCTACAGCAAAAAGGATATCAGGTCTGCTGGCTGTAAGGTATAGTAGACTTCCAATCATACCTCTATAAAGTTTAAGGTCTACTGGTTTACCATCAGGGTCACTATCTATTTTTACATTTGTGGCCATAGGGGCACTTATGCTTTTGGAGTTGTCCATTTTGAATTTCTTTATTAACTCCTTAGCATATTTGGATTGATGGACATAGTTTTCATCCCTAGTTTGCTTAATTTGTAACCCTAGAAAGAAATTGAGCTCACCAACTAAGCTCATTTCAAATTCATTTTCTATGATTTTAACAAATTCTTTTAGAAAATTTGAGTTGGTGGATCCAAAAATTATATCATCGACGTAGATTTGGGCAATAAAGATTTCTTTTCCTAATGTCTTAATAAATAGGGTTGAGTCAATTTGTCCCTGTTTAAATTTTTTAGAAATTAGGTAGGTTGATAAGCGTTCATATCATGCCCTAGGTGCTTGTTTTAGTCCATAAAGTGCTTTAGTGAGTTTATAAACATGGTCAGGTCTTTCTAAGTCTTCAAAAATGGGGGGTTGTCCTACATAGACTTCTTCCTTAATAAATCCATTTAGAAAGGCTGATTTTACATCCATTTGGTAGAGTTTAAATCCTTTATGGGATGCAAAGGCTAACAACATCCTAATGGACTCAAGTCTAGCTACTGGGGCATAGGTTTCATCATAATCTTACCCTTCTACTTAACTGAACCCTTTGGCTACTAAGCGGGCTTTGTTTCTCACTATTTCTCCTTGATCATTTAGCTTATTCCTAAAAACCCACTTAGTATCAATAATGGATTTACCCTCAGGTTTAGGTACTAGTTCCCAGACTTGGTTTCTCTCAAACTGGGCTAACTCTTCCTGCATAGCAATGATCCAATCAGGATCAGGTAAGGCTTCCTCTATAGTCTTAGGTTCAATTTTTGAAATCATTGCAATCTGACTAAGGTTTCTATAGGAAGACCTAGTTCTGACTCCTAAAGTTGGATCACCCATAATTTGATAAGTTGGGTGACTGAGTCTGGGTTTCTTAGTTTTTTTAGAACTTGGTTTAGCCTTAGGTCTGGCCGGTCGGTTTGGTTCAATATTTGGTTCAACTACTTGGGTTGGTTCAATTGTTGGTTCAATTGTCTCAATAGTTGGTTCAATAGTTAGTTCATTTAGGGGTTCAATTAAAGGTTCAACCGTTTGTTCATTATCCTCTTGATCAGTATTTGATGAATTTAGATCTGGATTATCAGATTTTGAGTTAATTTCTTCATCAAATATTAGATTTGTTGTTTCTTCAATTTTCTTAGTTTGTTTGTTGTAAACCTTATAGGCTCTACTTGTTGTTGAATATCCTAAGAAGATGCCTAGATAGTCCTTGGTGTTTACGATATGGACTTTGCACCCAAAGACCCTTAGGTAATGTAGGTTTGGAAGTCTATGATAGTATAATTCATAGGGTGTCTTATTGTGTCGTTTGTTAATTAGGACCCTATTTTGGATGTAGCAAGCCGTACTAATTGCTTCTGCCCAAAATTTGGTTAGCTAGGTTGAATTCATTGAGCATAGCCCTAGCGGCTTCCTGTAGGGTTCTATTTCTCCATTCAACTATGCCATTTTGCTGGGGGGTTCTAGGACACGAAAATTCGTGTATATACCCGTTTATCTTACAAAATTTCTCGAATCGTTGATTTTCAAATTCTCCCCCGTGATCACTCCTAAGTCTTTTGATTTTGGTATCGTTTTGATTTTCAATTAACTTGCAAAAATCACTAAATAGGTTTAGGGTTTCATCTTTGGCCTTTAGAAACCTAACCCAGGTAAATCTAGGATAATCATCAACAATTACTAAGCAGTACCGATTTCCGCTTAGTGACTTGGCTCCATGTGAATCAAATAGGTCAAGGTGCAGGAGCTCAAGTGTGGTTTGAGTTAGATCTGATTGAATTAGTTTATGATTAGACCTGGTTTGTTTACCTTGATTGCATGATTCACATATTAAGTTTTCATGGTTCTTAATTTTAGGTATACCTTTAATTAGGCCAAGTTGGGTGATTTTTTAAATTAATCTTAGATTAGTATGTCCTAATCTCCTATGCCAGAGGTTTGATTCTTCTAATTGAGTTAACATGCATTTAGGTACTAAGGGTAGGTTTATAGTGTAAACAATATTTTTCCTAGAGCCCTTAAGCATGATTTCTGAGTTTTGCAAGTTTCTAATTAGGCAGTTAGAGTTGGTAAAGGTAACTACATAGCCAGTATCACATAATTGACTTATGCTAAGCAAGTTAAATTTAAAATTTTCAACCAAAAGTACCTTTTCAATAACAAAGTCAGATTTGAGTTCAATGTTACCTGACCCAATCACTTTGAGTGTAGCATTGTTGCCAAATCCTACTGAGCCTAGGTTCTTGAACTTGAGTTTGGTGAATTTCATTTTATCCCCAGTCATGTGTCTGGAGCATCCACTATCCAACATCCATTGGTCCAAATCTTTATGTTCCTACACATAAAGAGTTTTGTTGATTTGGATCCAATTAGAATTAAGGATAGCTTAAATTGATTTTCACAACCTAGTCTGTCTCACCCAATCTAGAGTTTATCAATCACGTTTGCCTTATGGGTTTTTGTGAGACAGGTTTAGTAGACAGAATTATTTTGAAAGATCATAATTTATTTTGAAAAGTTAAATTAATTTTGAAAACAATTATTTTTGAATTTATTTTGAAAAAGTTTGAATCTACGATTAACTGAAAATTTGTGTTAGATTCAAATTTGACAAAGAATAATTTGAATTTGAATTTCAAAAATTGGCTTCCAGGTCTTGGCGAGGCACTAGGCCTTCTTTGGCCGTAGCCTTATTGGATCATCAACCCTTTCCTTGACAAAGCCTTTTAATGAAATTTCATTTTCAAAATTACTTTTAGAAAAATTCTGGTCTAACTAGTTTGGGTCTTGGATCGGTAGCTTCGGCTAGTTCCACCAGTCTAAAGAGACCAAGTAGTGTATACTTGACCTTATTGGAAGAGGTTTCCCTAATGTACTATCATCTCACCGCCACCCAATACTATGTCGTCCAAATTTCGGCTAATTTATTTAGTCCTTAATCTAACCATTCCTAAGTCTAAACATGGTAAATTGCAGAAAATAAATAGACAAGCAATCATGCAATTTAGACAAGAAAAGACATTCATTTAACTATGAAAATTGTTTTTAATTTGGCTCCCCCTCGACTAAAGCCATAATAATGGTTCGGCAAGATGTGAATCTTGTCCTTGGGGATCCAATACTGATTTGATCCAGTTTGGTTGTTCAGGCAAAGTTTGGGTACCCATGCCTGAATTTTAGGTCTAGACTGATTCAGTATAGCATAGTATGACCTTTGTCTTGCCTTGGTTCGATAGCCTAACCCGGATCGATTTAGAACCGACTTCTATTTTCCAAGGATCATGTCAAGACCCTTGGAACCAGAAGTGAATCGTTCTAATGCTACTCTAAGGTCCTTGACTTGAGTTTTCAAGGAGGAGTTCTCTTCCTCAAGTTTTTCAACTTGAGTAGAGGTTCCTTATTGAACCTTCTCAGTTAAGGATCTAGAGTCAGCTCTCTCTTTCAGGAGTTTTACTTCCTATCGGAGGGACTCGACTTAGATTTTGGCTTTCGCCAAGTCGCGAGAAAGGTAAGCAATTAGTTCAGTTAATTAAATTCTAGAAAATCCACTTACAGTGATTTCGCCGTCCTCAGAAAATGTGAGTTTTCCGTCGTCCGGCTCCGATTCTGACTCGGTCTCGATTTCTTCCGAAGTAGTCAGGGCGAGCAGGTTCGACTGTGGGGCCTCTTCTTCTTCTTCGGAGGAAGACTCGTCCCACGTTGCCTGAAGGGCCTTCTTCCTTCTTGTCTTCTTGGCTTCTTTCAGGTTAGGGCATTCCGATTTGAAATGTCCCTTCTTGTTGCACTCGAAGCAGGTCACACTTGATTTGTTCTTAGTTGGTTCAGCCGGATCCTCCTTCTTTCGGCTGGCTTTTCTTCGGTTGGACTGATTCTTCAATTCCTTGTAATAGTTTCGGGCAAGCCGGACCAGCTTGGGTCGATCCCCTTCGCTGTCTTCTGAGTCTGAGTCTGAGTCAGACTTGGGTGCAAGTTGAAGCTTCTTCTTGACCATTTTTCTTGTCTTCCCTGCAATAAAAGCAATGCCTTTCTCGGCCAGGGTGCAGTTAGTTTGCTCATGTAATTCAAGTTCAGAAAATAGTTCATCTAATTTTATTTTAGACAAATCCCTTGAAACTTTGTACGCATCTACCATAGATGCCCACAAAGTGTTTCTCGGGAAAGCGTTAAGAGTATACCTGATCAGGTCATGGTTCTCTACCTTGTGACCGATTGTGTGTAGACCATTCATCAGCTCCTGAATTCTGGCGTGGAGCTGGGCTGCAGATTCGCTGTCGTTCATCTTGATTGTGTACAACTTGTTCAGTAGAAGGTCCCTCTTGCTGATTCATGTGTCGGAGGTTCCTTCGTGCAACTCAATTAGCTTACCCCAGAGTTCCTTTGCACTGTTGAATGGTCCCACCCAGTTCAGCTCTTCTTTAGTTAGGCCGCATTGGAGTGTTTGAGTCGCTTTAGCATCGACCTCGATCTTTCTTTTCAGTGCGGTATCCCATTCAGTGTAAGATTGTGGCACTCCTTCAGTGTTCTTCGGGATTTCCAGTCCAGATTGGATAATTATTCACATGTCCACCTGAGTTTTCAGGTGGACCTCCATCCGACTCTTCCAGTAGGAGAAATTCACCCCACTAAAAAGTGGTGGTCTGGCTGTACTGAACCCTTCTTGCATGGCCATTTAGTAATTACTGAAACAATAACACAAAAAAAACTATCACAAGACTTGGTCTTGGATTAGCAGTGCGGGAATAAGATATTAAAAGAATTTATCGAGTGGTGTTGCACCAACCTCCATTAAAGAAAAGAAAAAAATAATTTTAAAAAAATCATAAAAATTCGAAAAACTCTCAAATTGGTGGTTGCACCAAATTTGAGCTTCCCCGCTCTGATACCACTTGATGGATCAAGAAAATACGATAGAGGGGGGGGGTGAATATCGTAAAAGCATTTCGGATTAGAAAAGAGAATGCGCAGCGGAAATTTAAATTAAACACACAGAACGCAACTATTTTTACTTGGTTCGGAGTCGCGGTCGGCTCCTACTCCAAGGCCCACGGTCCTTGACCGTTTACTGCGGGCAATTCTATAATGGCGCGAAGAATTACAAAGTGTAGGATCGGTGCCGTCGATAGAGGGGGTGAATATCGACCGTGAAAATCTTTCGGTAAACTTCGTAAATCTTTCGAACGTTCTAAGATCAGAGTTAGTA